>CAKAOH010024214.1:0-10314 GCA_916701665.1 Sebastiscus tertius | reverse complement strand
AAGTTATCGTGTCTGGTTGAACAAAGAACGATGCCTCCTTCAAGGTGTGTTCCATCGGCATATTCACGCACGGTCCAGAGCAGCATCCTGTTGGTGAAGTGATGGCGGTGCAGACTGCAGCAGAAGCAGCGTCTTTGTCTTGTAAATGTGATTTTTAACAACAACAACCTTCTCCTTCCTTCCTTCCTTCCTTCCTTCCTTCCTTCCTTCCTTCCTCTCTCTCAGCTCTTCTTCCCAGAGTCCATGATCTCCGACAGCGCTGATGACAGCAAGGATATGACATCATCAGAGCTCATCCAGGTAAATCAGCTTCAATCACACTGATTCATGAACATACGAACCAACGCCAGGAATCATCAGTAGACCCGTGAGCTCCAAGTGTCGTTTGATTCTATTTATACAGACAGACGTGCAATTTTCTTTTTATGAATTCTTTAAATTCAGTTATATTTTCTTGTAATTATTCAAGTTTTGATAAACTAAACAGAATATATATTCAGTTGTATTTGATTTCCACTGATTCCTGCCTAGAACATTTGTTTTTTCATGAATTGTTTTGTCTGGAAAATGTAAGAAATTTAGGAAAATTGCTCCCAGAGCCGTCAAAATGACGTCTGTTAAGCTCCTTTACCACCGGACAGAAACCCCACTAACACCCACTAACATCTGCCGTTTGTCTTTAGTGGGAAAGTTTACAATCTGCATTTATTCTCAGGACAAATGACCGCAGTAGTTACGAGTATTTATTATTGGCTCCAGCTCCGATCGGCAGTGATGGAAACATGATACCCGGGTGGATGCGCTGATTTTCACCCCTTTCCCGGTCTTTTATGTGACACATGTTGAAGTGACTCTATAGTAAATAAAATCAACTGGGATTTGGACAATTATTATAATTTATTAACGTACAAAACATGCAATTGATATGCTCTCCTCAACCACCAGACTCCACTGACAGAAACGGTTTTACCTCGCTGATCATTGAAACTCACTTCATTCAAACTCAACAGAAACAAAGTAAAACGTATCAAAACCGTCTTTGTTAGTCTTTCCATTATTCCAACAACCACCAACTCTGGTTTGAGAGTTTGAAAGAGAGACCGAACAAGTAACCGATATCAAAAAAGAAAGTAACCAGCATAACATTTTCACTGTTTACTAATCCTTCTCTCCAGTGTTATCGTGACATTGAACGTGACACACCAGAAAACAAACGGAAAAGATTAGATTTCCTTTATTGTCATTGTTCAGGTACAACGACATTGAGTTTGCAACTCCCCATCACATAAAGATAGTCTATAAATACAGGGCACTGTATAAAGATAGCTATGAGGTTAGTGACCAGTGTCGTCTGTGCAAACTGTCATAATGGGCAATAAAAGTAAGTAGACAATCTAAAACAATAGAAAAGACAATGATTAGGATAAATAATTAAATACATAATAAATAGTATAATCAGTCGGCATGTCTCCTCTCTAAAGGCTACTCGTCTAGCGAGAAAACCTGCATATATGCACTAATATTTGGTGGAAAAAAGGGTATAAATGTCTGGTTTTGTCCGACCAATGGTCCAAAATCCCAAAACTCCTTTTGCTTTCAGAAACTTTTGGCTTACAAGGTGGTGAATATCACAAGAGGGGGCGTTCATATGGACTCTTCTGGTGAACACGGTAAACACGACCCCATTTGAATGCACCAAAAGAATAATGAGCCCTTTGTGTTGTTTAGAACCTGCTGAAGTCCGGGACGTGTCCAGAGATTCAGGGTTCCCTGCAGGTCAAAGAACCGAGTCGTAAAGCCTGGAAGAAGGTCTACTTTTTCCTCCGCCGCTCCGGACTCTACTGCTCCACCAAAGGCTCCTCCAAGGTCAGCAAGTCAAACGTACCTGTAGTTCACAGTCTCAAGTTCACAGCATCTACATTATAAAACAGAACCATTTAAAACATGTCTTTTTGTACATGTGTGTGTTTTTGTGGAGCAGGAGCCTCGTCACCTGCAGTACGTGGCCGATCTGGATGATCTGAACGTGTACACGGTGGTGAACAGTCGTAAACTGTACGGAGCGCCTTCAGACTTCACCTTCTGCATCAAGGTAACTCTCTCCCTCCGAGGCTCCAACGAGACGGGATCAGGCAGAAAAAAATGTCCTCAAACCAGACAGAACATCGTGTCGGGAACAGTCAGAGAACTGATCTACCTGAGGGGGGGGTTGGGGGTGTGTGTATATGTGTGTATGTGTATATGTATGTATGTATATGTGTGTGTGTGTGTGTGTGTGTGCATGCATTCATGTCATTCTTGTGATTGTGGATTATAGTTCACACTTCAGCAGCACTGACAGTGATTGAGTAACTCTCTATAACTCGGGGAACGTACAGTAAAATCATACACGACAGTAATGTCGTAAAACAATGTGGTATTAGACTCAGACAATAGAAACACATCACATCGGATATCGTTGTCACGCCGACTGGAAAACATCCAGTTCTGGTAGATGATAAACTGCAGCACCATTTCCTCCTGTAAAGTTTGCTATAAACTAAAGTGGCCATCTGTTTTAAGAAATGACTGAGCTGATTTAACGCCACTCATTTCTTTGAAATGATTTGACTGGGTCCGTCCCCCGATGTTAAATGAACTTTGTGTTGTATTTTGTGTGTTTGTTCAGCCCTGCAGAAACCCGGTCCGAGTTCAGGACCTGAAGATTTTGTGTGCTGAGAACGAACAGACACGAACGTGTTGGACGTCGTCTTTCAGACTCTTCAAGGTTCTCTTCTTTCTTTCTAATGAACTTTACTTACTAACCAATATTTAACAAATACAGCTGCTCCCATGATTTAAAATGTAGAGATGATCATGTTTACCGTCTGGTGACGGTGCAGCCAGTAGAATCACTGACTCATTTATTGTGTTTGTGTGTCGTCAGTATGGGAAACAGCTTCAGTGCAACTACAATCTATCGAAGTCGGCCCCGCGAAGCCTGGAAGGAGCCAAACTCCCAGATGGCAAAGTGAGCTCATCATCAGACATCAGTGACACACGATGATGTGATGATGTGATGTAGCGGCGTCTCAGCGTTTCTGCTGTTTGTTTCACTGTGTGAGCAGTCAAAGTCTGAGGCGAGCCTGGTGGCCATGGACTTCTCTGGGAAGGCCGGAGGACGGGTCATCGAGAACGCGACGGAGGCCGAGTGCGCAGAGAGGGAGGAGGGACAGGCCTGGAGGGTGAGGACGGGGGACGGATGGGAGGGGGTTCACTTCACACTTCACACCGTCATGACAGCCCACTTTAACCCTTTTTCTGTTGTTTTTTTGCGTCTCTTCACTGATGCAGAAGAGAGAAGCTCTGAGGTGGAGTCTGCCCAACTTGAACTCTAACGCCAGACCGTCCTGTAAGTCCACATGAGAGCGGACCGGGTCCTGGTCCAGGGCTTCTGTAGTTCTGAAATAAATCACACCGCGTGTTTGCCGACTTCCTCAAGCTCACTGTCTTCATGTGTTTGTTTGTTTGTTTGTTTGTTTGTTTGTTTGTTTGTTTGTTTATAGCCGTCCACAAGTCCCAGCCGTGGTTTCATGGTGGCGTGTCCAGAAAGGACGCTCAGAGACTGATAGAGAAGCAGGGCCTGGTAGACGGGTGAGTGGAGACCCTTTTACACATAAATGCTGACCGGTGCGTTACAGTATGTGTTGATGATTTCACTTTAAGAATAACTATATAGAACTACTGCTCATGTAGGTCGTATAGAGGCATCAGTATTAAACTGAGTGTTTCACAACCAGTTAAAAGTTCCTCACAGTAACTTTAAGTAAACGATATCTGAACTGTTTCTGTCTGTGTTTTTATGTGCAGGATGTTCCTGATCCGTGACAGCCAGCAGCACGCCCAGTGCTTCGTCCTCTCGCTGTGTTACAAGCTGAAGACCAAACATTACCTGGTGATCCCCGTGAGTTCCCTTCGTCCTCCCAAAGAACCTCCATTCTCTCAGGAAAAAAAACATTAGGGCTGGCAAATTAGTTTTTACACCGCTAACTTCTTTAACGCAGCTTGGGATTTTTCAGTTTTAAAGCTAGAGTGAAGATACTGGCATCATATGAAACTAGAAAAACTAAAGAATCCATCGGTACCAACCATAATAAATGTAAAATGACGCTCCAAACTTACGCTAAATTTTAGTGAGGAAAAACTGGCATGTCCATTTTCAAAGGGGTCCCTTGACCTCTGACCTCCAGATGTGTGAATGTAAATGGGTTCTCTGGGTACCCACGAGTCTCCCCTTTACAGACATGCCCACTTTATGATAATCACATGCAGTTTGGGGCAAGTCATAGTCCAGTCAGCACACTGACACACTGACAGCTGTTGGGCTGCAGTTTGCCATGTTCTGATTGGAGCATATTGTTTTATGCTAAATGCAGTACCTGTGAGGGTTTCTGGAAAATATCTGTCATTGTTTTGTGTTGTTAATTGATTTACAATAATGAATATATATACATACATTTGCATAAAGCAGCATATTTGCCCACTCCCATGTAGCTAAGAGTGTTAAATACTTGATAAATCTCCCTTTAAGGTTCATTTTGAACAGATAAAAATGCACGATTTAATCACGATTAAATATCTTAATCTGACAGCCCTAAAGAAACCCATTATTGTGCATCCTAATTGTGATTTATCTTTGTAATATGTGCAGTGTGAGGACGATGGCAGGAAGTACTTCACCATGGACGACGGCGTGACTCTCTTCATCGACCTCCTGCAGCTGGTGGAGTTCCACCAAATCAACAAGGGCATCCTCCCCGTCTGCCTCAAACACCCCTGCGTCTGTGTAGCAATATGAAGCCTTTTACAGCTCGTGACCTCTGACCCCTGTTGCTCCACGCTCCTCCTTCTCAGATGCCTTCACTTCAAGTCTAAAGTGTGAGCATCAGATTTTATTGATATCTATTAACCACCAGTTGATAAAGGGCAATTAGACGACTGGGGTTCTGTGGCAGAGCGGAGCAACGTGTGATAATGTTATCAGGGTTGTAAGACGTGGACTCCCGGGAAGTGTTGAAGCATATTGTCCTCCTCCTCCCCTCTTCAGTATTTTTAATTGTTCCAACTACACGTGCAGCTCCAGACTGTGGTTGGTTTTTATTTTTAATTAATGAGCTGCCGTCCCCCCGCGGCGACGGCTTAATTAGCCGTGTCGGACACACTTTTAGTGCCCTTTGATCCGGAGCCATGCAGCCATGATTGGAGGTGCAGTGTGCAGACGACCGACGCGCAGCGGCAGGAAGTGTCTGATTGTGGCTTCACCAGATTTCATTGAGCGACCACTGGAGGGCGCTCTGAGTCAAAGCTCAAAAGGTTGTTTGTTTTTTAGCTGTGTAATATAAGAAATGATGTATTTTGATATTAACATTGTTGTATAATAATCATGAAAATGCCCCAGGTTGCAATCATGTAGCATGTAAATCCTCACTCCTCTGACTGTGATGTTTTTACATTAACTTTCTTATTTGTGCCTTAAAAGCATCTCATCTTATTTGTTAATAGAACCAACTTTTCATTGCTATGTTTGCACACTGACGGTGAAGGGAAGCTGCATTTTCTTGTGATGTTTAAAACGACCAAATATATTAACAGATTAACAGGTTTTTATGAGGGTGCAAGAAAGGTTTTTAATCTTGGCAAACTGCTGAGGAAGAAGACCAGGAGATGTGGTTAAAGCTCTGAAAAAAGCCAGTAAGCAAGTTAAGACTTTATTTAACAGGCCTGGAATTTCCCAACAAAAAGTGTCCTGGTGATTTCAAAATAATAAAAAGCAAAAAATAGGTGATGCATTTCATGTGTAACCTTTAAAGTTATTTAGTCTATAGACGAACCAATTATAAATGAATACATATTTAACTCCAGGTAGCTTCTTGGGAAATAACTCGCCTGTAAAATCAAAGCGTTTCTGACCTTTTTGTTATTGATGATTGTGTAAACATGTTTTAACTTTGAATATTTGCACTTTCTGGTTGCTTTTTACCATGAAGATCCATTTCTAAGAATGTCTGCATATCTACAAATATTGTCATTATTCATTCAGTCCAAAGTTTACTTTTACTTTTCACACTTTTTTTAAAGAATCAAAAAGGATTTTGTTAGTTTTATATACTTTTTGTGCCCTTTTCAGAACTGTTTTTTATGCTGAATAAATACTTTCTTACTTATTTTTACTGATGGAGTATTTTTCTACACCGTAGTACTGCTACTTTTACTTGTTACGGAGTATTTCTACACTGTGGTATTGCTACTTTTACTTGTGACGGAGTATTTCCACACCGTGGTACTGCTACTTTTACCTGTGATGGAGTATTTCTATACTGCGGTATTGCTACTTTTACTTGTGGCGGAGTATTTTTCTGAAATGGAGTGAAATATAAGTATAAATTAGCATAAAATGGAAATATTCAAGTATAGTACATGTACTTGGATACATTACTTGAGTTACATTTCACCTCTAGAAACCATAAGCGGTATCTGTGCACTAGGAAAGGGAAGTGGTGCTCTGCCTGATTTAAAGGAGATGATTATAAAACCTTTATCAGCCCAAAACTAGACTAACTAAAAAAAGCCCTGGACTGAGTCCTGCCAGTCTGATTGGTGGAGCGACATGAAAGGCAGCCTGGAGGTTATTGTGGCGTCCTGGCAGCGTGCACGGATCACAGATCCTCTGCTGGAGGTTACTGTGGCATCCTGGCAGCGTGCACAGATCACAGATCCTCTGCTGGATGGCTGCGAGCTCTCGGCTCTCTCAGCTCTGCTCTCTGTGGCTGCACAAGCTAAAGAGCTGATGTCTCCGCTGACCTACTCTCTCTCTCTCTCTCTGTTACTGTGTGTGTGGCGTTAAATACCAGTGTGCTCGGGTAACCCTTCCTCTCCACCGCAGCCCTCTCTCTGTGGAGGGGTTGCTATGGCAACACATTTTTTTTGGGTGGGGGGGTCTGGATGGCCAGGTAAATTAAAGGGATGAAAAGAAGACAGACAGAAGAGATGTGGGTCAGGAAGGCGTCAAAGAGAGCTCGGAAATATGCAATTAGAGATGTATGATCACAGAGAGAGATGAGCTGTCCACAGATCACCCTCCTCCACCTCCTTCTCCTTCTCCACCTCCTCCTGGGGAAGACATTCAACATTTCTTTAAAACTAATATCATTTTCAGGAGAAGAGCTCCGGTGTTTAACTAGAAGAGTCAAATATTTAGATTTTAAAGTAGTATTGGGTTTGTCATTTTGTAGATTATTTAACTCTCTGATTATATTCAAGTCATCACATCTGTTCAATGATGGATCTCAGCTACTAGTACTTTATTTGAGTATTTTTTTTTTTATGACACTTTATATTTCTACTCCACTAAATCTCAGAGGCAAATATTATTAATCCACTACAATTTGTTTGACAGCTTTAGTTATTTAATACAAAATATAAATCAACTAATAAATATGTGATTATAACAAGTTAAACTATCCAGCAGTATATATGTCTGGGAATTTGGAGGGGTTTTATAATAATAATAATAATAATAATAATAATAATAATAAATAGATGAAATAAAAGGGAATATAAAAATCTTTGGAATAAAATTTAAATCATAATGTAGGGAGAGAAAATTTCAGAAAATACAAGTTAATGCCAATATTTTACTCTTCTGCTCCCTGAATTTCATATTATTGTACAATGTGACATTATGTTTTGACAATTATAAGACGAGAAGTCGAAAAAAAGTGGACATCTTATATTTGTAAAAAATAAAATAATTCAATTTCAATTTATTTTTATATAATGTGAAATCATGAGTTATTTCAAGACGCTTTTCCTACAGAGCAGATCTAGACCGTACTCTTTAATTTAGAGACCCAACAAGAGATCCACTATGAACATGCATTCTTTGTAAAAATTAAAAATAAAAGTTAAAAAATAAAAATTAAATAAACACAAAAAGTTAGTAAGAATAAAAAATAAAATGAAGAAATGAAATAAATAAACACAAAAGTTAGTAAAAATAATATAAAGTAAAAATAAAATAAACACAAAAAGTTAATAAAAATAAAAAATAAATAAATAAACACAAAAATTTGTAAAAATAAAAAATTGAATAAATAAACACAAAAAGTTAGTAAAAATAACAAAATGAAATAAACACAAAAAGTTAGTGAAAATTAAATAAAAAATGAAATAAATAAACAGAAAGAGGACATGGCATGCATGAGATATTTATCTGAATAAATCCTATGCTTGATTGGAAAAACATACATCTGCTTTAAAAAATCCCAAAAAACAAAAATATACTATTTTTTATATTTTGCATTTACTTATATTTATACATAATAAAAAAAAATTACATTAAACAAATAGGTGTCATTATGCTTATACATTCTATGTTAATATTATCTACAACCAGGAGGAGGGGAGAAAAACAGGTGATAAATAAAGTTTTTTCTGTTTTGAATCCGTTGGGAGGCCGTGAGGTGACACGAATCAAACACTCCCTCAGTATCATCACTACCTGACAGGTGCTCACTACTACAGGTGTTTCAGACGGATTTTAACGGAAAATAATCGTCTAAAATGGCTCAGTTTTAACATTAAAGTGTCGGCTGAAAGAGGACTTAAAGAAGAAAAGTATGGCGACATGTTTACAGCTCAAGAAATGCGTTTTATCTCTGGTTTCTGCGTCGTCATCAGGATGAGAGAGCTAACGAGCTAACGAGCTAACTAACGGTCAGTGTGTTTGTTTCTAACGGTTCTGTGTGTTTACCGTTAATTACTCTTTAATTTAGAGACCCAGCAAGAGATCCACTATGAACATGCATTCTTTATAAAAATAAAAAATAAAATAAAAATAAATAAAGTGAAAAAGTTTGCAAAAATAATATAAAATAAAAAAATAAACACATAGTCAGTAAAAATAAAAAATAAAAATAAATCAACACAAATATAAAAATAAAATAAATAAACACAAAGTTTGTAAAAAAATAAAAGAATAAATAAAAAAAATAAATAAACACAAAAAGTTAGTAAAAATAAAATAAAAATAAATAAACACAAAAATCAGCTGACAGGAAGTAAACCTGGACCCAAGCTGTTGCATAGCAACGCAATTCCGTTGAAATGCACTAAAACGGAGCGTTTCAGACAGAGGGCGAATACAGGTATATTCAGGCTGACAGTATGAGGAAAATAGTGTTTTTTGAACATCACAGCATGTAAACATGTTCTAGTAGAAACACAAAATACAAGTATGAACCTGAAAATGAGCATGATATGGGACCTTTAATGGAGTTGTAGGCTATGTACGAACACGCAGGGCAAAAGCACCATCATTGTTTGGTGTAGAGACGAGATTTTGTGTGATTTTCTTCGTCTTCTGCAGCCTTTTACTCCGTTTTCATACCAGCTGCACTCAGCGAGGTGAGAGTGGGTGATCCTACTTGAACTCTCAAAGTGGCTTCGATGAATAGACTTCTTGTAAAGGTGTGTGAATCGTGACCTCGGTCCTTTTCTGTTAGCAGCTGCTGTATTCTCACCTTGTTGCTGTGGTTTCATTCAGTTTTATTTCACAGTGAAAAGACATGCAGGCCTGAGGGGAAGTGGAGACACTGAATTGAGAATTATGTTCATGTTAGTCCTGAATCAGCCCGGTGAAGTGTGGAGAGGTTCTTTAGCTTTGGCACAATGCATGCTGGGATAGGTTTGGGCGCCCCCGGGACCTTGAATAAGCAGGTATAGAATGGAGTTCACCCACCTTCATGACCCATGTGACATTGGGCTGTAGTAAAAGTTAAAAGTATACTACAAAATACACTCACTGGCCACTTTATTAGGTACACCTTGCTAGTACCGGTGGTCTTCATCTGCTTCAAGGTTGGACGTGTTGTGCGTTCAGAGATGGTATTCTGCATACCTTGGTTGTAATGAGTGGTTATTTGAGTTCCTGTTGCCTTTCTATCATCTCCAACCACTCTGCCCATTCTCCTCTGACCTCTGACATCAACAAGGCATTTCCGTCCACATCCCGCTCACTGGATCTGTTCTCTTGTTGGGACCGTTCTCTGTAAACCCTAGAGATGGTTGTGGTGAAAATCCCAGTAGATCAGCAGTTTAATACTGAGACCAGCCCGTCTGGCACCAACAACCATGCCACGTTCAAAGTCACTTCAATCCCCTTTCTTCCCCATTCTGATGCTCGGTTTGAACTTCAGCAAGTCGTCTTCACCACGTCTAGATGACGTAATGCATTGAGTTGCTGCCATGTGATTGGCTGATTAGCTATTTGTGTTA
>CAKAOH010024211.1:0-23144 GCA_916701665.1 Sebastiscus tertius | reverse complement strand
AACAGAATATAAAGGAGTGAAAATTAAATTAGCACAGCCATCAAAATCTACAGCAGTAAAATGCAGCATTGACATTAATGCACTTTTACTTCTCATACTTTATAGGAAAAGGGTGTAACATTTTGGGGGATATGTTGTCAGAAATGGAATAAAATATTAAGTAAGTTAGTTAAGTAAATATGTTTTCTTTAGTGTATAATCACTTGAAAATAAGAATCGTGTTTTTGTGTTGTCTGTCTGTCTGTCCTTCTGTTTGCAGGATTACTCCAAAAGTTTGGGGTGGATTTGAAAGAGATTTCTCAGAGGGGTGGAGTGTAGCACAATGAATAATCAATTAGATTTTGGTGGCGATCTGGATCATGATCCGCATTCACACATTTTTTTAAGAATTCCGAACAGCCTGAGCATTAAGACTACAGGGTGTAACACATGCTCAGTGCAACGGATGACACGTTGATGGCGCAAGACCACGCCTTCTTCCTCCTTCTTCGAGCAGAGAGATACGTGTATGGATGTGTGTGCGGGAGCTGCTGGCCGTCCATGGTGAGTAAGAAAAAAGCTGTAACAAGGCTGCTGAATGAGAGAGGTATCTGCAATACATTACCCGGAAACACACTGTGTTAATAATAAGCCAACCACCTCAAGGTACCGCCAGCTGTGAGCTGTGATCTGTTTTTAAGGTCAGGCACCTTGGCAGAGGTTTGCGCTCTCCGAGTGCCATTCTAGTTAATATTATATTCCATTTCTGCCAATAGATCCCCCTAATAATTACACACTGATCCTTTAAGTACATGTTTGCTGATAATACTGACATACTTAGTAGTGGAGTATTTCCACAGTGTGGTATTATTACTTTTACTCAAGTAAAGGATCTGAATACTTCTTTCCTCCACCACTGGTTCGCAGTGTATCCACAGAGTGCTGTTTACCTGGAGATACATCACTATAACAAGGAAACAAGAAGCATGAGACAGCCTTAAGTTGGTCTCAGCTCCCACTCAGCTCCCAGGTTCATAATTAATTGAATGAGAGTGGGAGTCCGTGGGACTAGTTGGTGCTGGAGAGCCAACACAGCTCTCTGTCCATGCCTCTGAGTTGCTAACTAGTCCCCCAATTACTTGTTGAGGTGTGATACCCAGGGAGCTCAGAGAGACACACTGCATTGGAGGACTTTTAAATGAGATATATAAGGGCAAACAAAGAATATTCTGGGTCTCAATAATTGACAGATCATTCATTATAAGCGCTGAACTATGCTAAGGTATTCACTTGAACTCTGAAGAACTCTCCTAAACGACAAAATATTTGACAGCTCAGCTGTACTCGTTGCGCTGCTGTAGATGTAGAGGTAAATTACAGAGACACGCATATACAAACACATACTCACAGACTCTTGCATGTTTAATCAGGACAGCCATTCTTGCTTTATTACACCCGAGATTCTCAAACAGTTTAGCCTGAGGGCCACTCTTGGAAGCTGACAGAGGGCCAGGGGCCAGTTAATATAATTGTCTGTTTTAGCTGTCAACCTTTCAACATTTTACTGTAATAACTGCACTCAAAATGGCAGGGCATGTCAACTCCGGGTGTGATGCTGACGAAAAGCTAAGAAATCCTACACATATCATTCTTTCTGCCATTGCAGCAGTGTTTGATTAACTAATTTACATTCCATCATGTAAGAGAAAATGACATGTTAGAGAACATAATATGCATGAATTAAGGAAATGAAACGGCAGTGAATTCAGTTTCCTGTCCTACAAAGTTATGTGGAAGAAGAAAATATAGACCACCTCCAACACAGCCAATTAGACTGTTTTCAGGCTATTAAATAGGCGTTATAAGTTTCTATAAGAGCCATATATGTGGGTAAATAGGGGCCTCCTACACCCACTGGTAGGTTTTATCATCTATTCACATGGTAGATCACCGAAAGAAGATATAAAAGAAGATGACAGCGACCTCTAGTGACCGTACTACTTGTGACAGGAGCAAAAGAGGAAGTCAGGTGCTGTAGACAGTGTGAAACTCCATATACAGTATGGTCTAGGTCGGGGACGCAGGGTTTCGCATCCCGTGTGAAACCAACAATGTGTAAATGTCTTTGTGTTTATACTGTAGTTATTTTAATCCAAATTGATTTTCCCTAAACTTAACGAAGTCTTTTTTTTTTTTTTACCTAAACTGAAAGAAGTTTTAGTTTTGCTTATAGCGACTGATAACGCCTATTTAATGGCCTGATAACAAGTCAAATCGGGTGTCCAACAACGCTTGTGTGTTCATAGCATCATGGAGGAGGTTGTGCAGCAGACAGACTCTAACCAGTTCAAAAACAACCTGGTAACTAAGTCAGATAGACAATAATAGTATCATATTGGGTTCAAATCTGAGTACCTTAAAGGTACAGTGTGTAGGATTTGGTGGCATCTAGTAGTGTGGTTGCAGATTGCAACCAACTGAATTCCCCTCCACTCACTCGTCCCTTTCCAAGAGGCCATCCTTACCATAATAACACTACATTAGGTGCAACGGAAGTCAGACAGCAGCTGGTGGTTCCACAGTTTTGCACTCTGCAGCTCACATTACCGCAGTTTCACAAGCATGTCGGAGAACTACGGTGGCCTTCAGGTAACGTAAAAACGCAAAATGCACTCGCTAGAGCCAGTGTTTGGTTTGTCCATTCTGTGCTACATTGCAGAGCAACATGGTGGACTCCATGTAGAGGATACGCTCCCCATGTAGATATGAAGGGCTCATTCTAAGCTAACGAAAACACGATTCTTAGTTTCAGGTGATTATACACTAATTAAAATATATTTATGAATATTATATTCTATTTCTGTTAATAGATCCCCGAAATGTTACACACTGTTCCTTTAACTCAACATCACATGACAAGCCTCAATGTCCTTATAGAAAGCTATAAGGAACATTATTAATTGTAATTAATTTACATGACCCATCCCTCATGGCTTATTCAGAGACATTAATCAACAACAAACCAAAAATGTCAATATGTACTGAATACCCACTAGCATCTAACAGCACAACACATTGGCCTGATACAAATATGAACAGCCTCCATATTGCATAGTGTTGCTTTGGCCAAAAGCATCTGCCAAATTAATAACTGTGGGATAACCAGCAATGGAAATTAAATCAATATATGCACACAGCCACACATAAATACTAATAGAAACATAATATACAAATATAAACAAACAAAAATCTACATGTATGCACCAAGTCATGTCACAATCACTGTATGCCTGGTTCGGTTCATAAATAAATAATGTATAGTCTGTAAGGCATATAAATCTATCATGAGTTATTTTTCTCCCCCATGCTTTGGAAAGAAACAAGAAATTGCATAAACATTGTTGAAGGTATTCAATTATTATCCTCAGTCAATTCTAATCAAATCTGAAGCTGGGACTTTTTAAAACATTTGTCACAAATCATTAGAAAATTGCACAGAATGATAAATTATGCTTGACATATTTTTGACATTTATAATCTTTATTAAATAACAGATTCTCAATTTTGCTCCAGACTGAAATATCTCAACTTCTGGACGGAGTACTATTACAGTGAACTATTGACTTTCCATGTAACGCCATCATCAGGTTAAAACTCATTCAACGTTTGTTTATGCCAGGACTGTGCATCAGCAAGAATCAGGCGATACGATACAAATCATG
The DNA here is from genome assembly GCA_916701665.1 of Sebastiscus tertius. Lineage (NCBI taxonomy): Eukaryota > Metazoa > Chordata > Actinopteri > Perciformes > Sebastidae > Sebastiscus > Sebastiscus tertius. The sequence goes on along the minus strand of CAKAOH010024211.1, from coordinate 19,443 downwards.
GTACTGGGGTAACGATTCAATATATTGCGGTACTGTAAGCAAGGCGATGTATTGTGATTTTTTAAATTAATTTTAGGAAAACATTCAAAATATAAAGACACACCAGAAATACACCACTTTAGAATAGGCCAAAATAACACATTTATACTACATGCAAAAACCTGCATGTGATTATCATAGAGTGGGCATGTCTGTAAAGGGGAGACTCGTGGGTAGCCATAGAACCCATTTTCATTTACATATCTTGAGGTCAGAGGTCAAGGGACCCCTTTGAAAATGGCCATGACAGTTTTTCCTCGCCAAAATTTAGCGTAACTTTGGAGCGTTATTTAGCCTCCTTCTCGACAAGCTGGTATGAAATGGGTGGTACCAATGGATTCCTTAGGTTTATTAGTTTCATATGATGCCAGTATCTTCACTGTAGCTTTAAGACTGAGCCCGCTACAGCCTCCGAAAGATGGAATAGTGGGCGGGCCGTTGACTTTTTAAGACATTGATTAAAAATCGATACATTTTTTTTGAGAATCGATACAATATTGCACATCATAACATCGCAATATTCCTGTGTTTCAATATTTTCTTACACCCCTAGTTTGTGCCCAAAACTAATGACATTCCCTCAGCTGTGCTTTGTGTTTACTGATAATTAGGAAATATTAGCACGCAAACACACTAAACTAAAATGATGAACATGGTAAATGTTATACCTGCTAAAGCACTTAACATTAGCTCTACAGTAAACGCTACTGTGCCTAAAAACAGCCCCACAGAGCCACTAGCACAGCTGTAGACTCTATTAGTCTGGTTCATTTATAACCCCATATTCCTGACACAATCTCAAATAGGACAGACACATGAGGCCCTACTTGGACTGCACAGCATAACAATTACATACAGTTATTCAGAGAGACTCCAAGGTACTTGTATATTTACCAAGAAACTATGTTTAATGTAGGACATTATCCTAAATGAGATAAGGTGTTGTTCAAAGACATATTTTTGCTATCTTCTTTATACTTTATCAAGTGTAATTTCTCTCTGTCCTTTTTTTTTTCAATGTCTCCATCTCAACACAAAAAGTGAAGGCAGAAACAGGAACAGCAAGGACTGTATCTGTCTCTCCGAAGGTGGCATCCGGCCACCAAGCTGTGTGTAAGACACGGATGGACAGGTACATGCTGGGAGACTCTATAGGATTCCAATTTTGAAGCATGCTGTGCGCTTTGTCCATGCGCAGGAAGTCATACTGTTTGCCCTTGATACAAACGGATCAATGTGAGACTGCAGGGATTATTGTTTGATAAAGAAGAGAGATATTGTACAAAATTTGTCAGACACACTTTGACACTTTTCTATTGCGCTTACAAATCTAGACATTTTGTGCACGTACTGTATACAGTAACACACAAATACATGGAAACAGAAAGGAAAAATATGCCAAAGCCAAAGAGTTCCAGTTATGAATGAGGGAGAAATCTACTTCACACATTGTATTCCAATTAATATTCAATAACATTAAAATGTGTCAACTGAAGTGGTCATTGAAATAATTTGATGTCACCTTAGTGTTGATTAAAAAAGCACACTTTAAATGGTTTGGCAGGATCTATGATGGCGTTGTCATCAACAGTTGGTTGTATAAAATGGCCTCATAATCCTTGGCTGTTATTGGACCGGTGTAATGATCAGATCTAATGACTCCCAGAAGATTACAGCTCATATCATTACAGTTCGACCATCATTTGAAACAGGCGACAACAGACAAAGTGGCTCGTAAAGGCTCGTTTTGGCATCCTCCAAAGGGGCGGATGAAAGGCGACTCATTAGACTATATTACTTTGCTCGGTTGCTGCAGGGTTCAGGTTTTGTATCCCTCATACCCAGCTGTGTTTCCCCTGCGTTGATCCTAAATACAGATAGTTTCTGTATGGCAGCCTTGCACTTTAACCTGCCCGGTGGACTTTTCTTGTAAACAAACAAAAATTCTGTTCACATTCAGTGTTGCTCACCCAAACACATTGTGTCTATCCTTGAACTCTGACATCTGTATTGAATGCATTTCCTCCCTCATAAAACATTTACAAAGCTGATTTTTTTTTTTAAAGTACTTCTAATCCTGTATTGTTGACATCCATGTTTGGTAACTTGTAATCTTCTTCCCTGTCTTTGCTGGCATGTTGCTGTTTCTGATGCTTATGCTAAGCTAACCAGCTGCTGGCTGTACCTTCATATTTAAAGGGACAGTGTGTAGGATTTGTGTGTAGCATCTAGTGGTGTGGTTGCAAATTGCAACCAACTGAATACCCCTCCGCTCACTCCTCCCTTTTCAAGACTCGTAACGTGAGCCAATTGCAAAAAGGTTTGCCTCACTCAGAGGCCGTCCTTACCATAATAACATTGCTTTAGGAACAACAGAAGTCAGATGACAGGTGGCGGTACCACGGTTTTGCGCTCAGCGGTTAACGTTACCCCAGTTTCACAAGCAAGTCAGAGAACTACGGTGGCTTTCAGGTAACGTAAACACGTGAAAGTCTCTCTCTAGAGCCGGTGTTTGGTTTGTCCGTTCTGGGCTACTGTAGAAACATGGCAGAGCAACATGGTGGACTACACAAAGAGGACCCGCTCCCTATGTAGATATGAAGGGTTCATTCTAAGCTAACGAAAACACAACGATTCTTAGTTTTAGGTGATTATACACTAATGAAAACATAGTTATGAAGATTATATTCCCTTTCTGCTAAAAGATCCGTTGAAATGTTGCACACTGTTCCTTTAACATACAGACTTGAGAGTGGCATTGATCTTCTCATCTAACTCTCTGCGATAAAGTGAATTAAAAAGTATTCAAACCGTGGCTTTATTACTGTGTCGAAGAGGTGTTGAATGTCCTGTTGCCAAATTCCTTTTCCGTGTCAATGTTTCTTTTTGTTCCTGTAATTTGGAGATTGACTATTTGGCCTGTCAAGTCACTATATGCATGATATCTGTCAGCCCTATTCCGAAAGAGGACTTGACTCTCAGCTCATTGAGTCCACTTTAGCTGCCTTCGGAAATGTGATTTAGTGTAAAGTGCTTTTTCATGCAGTGTTTTCTAAAATGCATCCACCACTCTCGATAAAGACACACACTGTCTGCACGCACACAGATACACAAGTGCACCAGCTTGCCCTTGAGTTAGCTACCCTCCTCCTGTCCAAATGAGCACAAACACCTCCAGTGAAAACAGTTATATTGCACCGGACTCCCAGCCTCAAGTCTCACGAGTGTTTCATTTTACAAACAGGGAAACTTTCCTCATGACTCTGCAGATTTTTTACCAGACTTTAGGAAACTATAGCTCTCACTATCTTGAAATCAATCACCAACAGCATGGCATCAGCCCATGCAGCAGATTGTAGAGATCTTACCCTCTAACTTTTTTCTGTGAGACATGCTCCTCACTTGAGTTTGGGCTTTCCTTTGCGCTCTGTGACTAGCCTCCCTTACCGTCTGTTGCTCTGTGTCTTGCCATTAACTCAGGCTGAACCGCATGCTCTGTGGCTTACAGAGGGTAAGGATGAAAATCAAACTCATCTCTCCGCCCTGCCAACTGCACTCACATTATCTAGCCTCAAAACCTGGAACACACTTCCTCCCGAGTTGCTCCCCAGTCTGTTAGCATGACAATAGTGCAGTCACATCTCTCAGCACAAGAAAGAAGCAGGCACTAACAAAACCGTGGTTTCATGAGACCTTCAGTTCACCGACTCAGGTTTCAAAAACACCGAGCTCAGCCCTGAAGTCTCACAATATCAACCCTAAAGCCCCAAACTCATCACATGAAGGCAATCAGAGGTTTTACTCAGCACATATTGGCCCGAGACGTCAGCATGTCGACGGCTGGGCCCCTGGCTCTTAGAAAAATCTAGACAATGATCCCGAAAATGAGAGCACACCAGTACTGACATGGATCCCTGTGCAGTTACCTTTAATTGGCATTCACACTGCTAATTGTTTCCATATTGATGTCACTTTTCCCCCCCAAATATCCTGACATGATGTGGCCTCCGGTGTAAACTCACCTTTTCAATTTTTTCCATATCAGGAAACAGAAATCCTCTACAGGTATTTCTTGGAGGGAGATTTATAACTTCAGTTTTGTTTTTCCAACTAAATGGAACAAGAATATTGGGTTGTAATATCTGTATGCAAATCAAGTCAATATTAATTTTGGCTCCTAATTTAATTTCCACAAAATGACTCCCTTGGCATATCTAAAGTGAACATTTGTTACAGAGTATACATGCTTTGTTAGTGTAAGTTGCAGGATCCATCTGGCAGTGCTGAAAGAATTAGTCACAGACTTAAGAGAAGGGAACAGCGGAGAGGATGCAGGCAACCTGAGGGCTCTTTAAAGGAACAGTGCGACATTTTGGAATAATGCTCTCAAGTCGCTTTCTTGCCGAAGTTATATAAGGAAATCTATAACATATTGCTCAAAGCTGTATGGTTAATACAGCCAGCAGCTGGTTAGATTATCTTAGCATAAAGGCTGGAAACAGGGACAGCTGACTGGCTAGCAGTCTCCCTCTACTTCCAGTTTTTATGCTAAGCTAAGCCAACCGGCTGCAGCTTTATATTTACTGTACAGACATCAAAGTGGTATCAAACTTTTCATATAACTCTCATAAAGAGTAAGTGAATTTCCTTTAAACTCTTTGTTTAACCGACCTCAGACTGAGGTTTATCTAACGAAGTAACGCCTGCTGTAGCCAGTTGACGCCCAAGTGAGAAAATGTACAGGTACAACTTTTTGCCATGGGGTATTTATAACTTTATTATGTCAGAATGTTGTAAATTAAATATAATAAAGAATTAAATGTATTTGTGCCGTGCCGTAATGAGAGCAATATCCTATAAACGTGCCCACTTAAATCTCAACAAGTCACTGCTTTTCTTTCTTCACAGTTGGATTTTAAATTTAAAACTAAACAGGAGTAAGAAGCCAATGGGCAGATGAGATGACAGAAACTGGAGAAACTCCTTGGCATAGACATCACTTACAATCTGCCAGATATCAGTAATTAATTACCATGAGCAAGTGGCATGATTTCATCAGCCATGAAAAAAAAAAGTGGAATTAAGAGGGGTTTATCAGCTTCTATTAATGCATTGTCAGGAGCCCTTAATGGGCTGATGAATATATTATTCATCATCACTTGGTTGTTGGGGGTGCGTACTGGGCAGAAGAGCTGAACACAAGAAAAAAAAGTGTTAAACCAAAACCTTCAAGCAGTACAAAATCTTTCCGAGCCTGGCTAACAAACACAATTCTGCTGTGTTTCACTAAAGCCAGTACTGTTGGATGGAGTCTTTGAAAAACATGCAAATAAGCACTCCATAAAAAGCATGAATGTTTTAACCTTTATAATTACTTCTTACTTTTGAAACATTAGAGATGGTTTTAATGCTGCTCCTTGTTTTTTTTCCCTGAAATCTATTAGGTAATTAACATTAATTTTGAGGCACTGTTTGGGGAAAAGGTACTCATTTATATCCAAATGTCTCTCTAATGTTCCTTTTATTTCTTGTGTTTGGTATCCTGAGAGTTTGTAAACAAATATATTCATGGAATTAATCACAGAGAGGGAGTATAATAAACCACAGGAGATTCAGACTGAATATTTAATATTGACTGATAATTATCATTGTAAAAAAAACAAAAAAAAAACAGCAAATTAGAAAAATGCTAAATTAGGCGTTTTAGTGATGCTAAATCTAAAATTCCCTCCCCTATCCTAGATTAAATGCATCATGTTGAGGCTGTATTTCACAGAAAGCTACATGTACAGGTCTCAGCCTGCTCTACCTGTACAGTGCAGTTTGTGATGTGACATATTTTCACTTTGTGAGTTTACAAGGACCCCCTTAAAGTGCACTGGATGTTTTGATTTTGTGATATATCAGGAATAGAAATTGCTTTTCAGGCTGTCTTAAGGGCTGAACTTGATTTGTTTATCGGCTTCAGTTTATTCTTCTGAGTGCAAAAAGCCTTCAGTCTCCTATCTGTTGTCAAAAAGTGATACGTTTACAAAGCACATATTGCTCTTCTGGATGGCTTGCATCTCCGGTGAGTGTGTGTGAAAATAAGAAATACAAATAGGCCTCTCTGGGTAGCTTCAAAGTGAATCCTTTAGCTCAAATCAAGATGGGATGCATATGGTGTGTTTGCATAGTTACCACCTTGGAGGTTTCGCTTGATAATAGTCATCCATTTTCGTCTATAGCGGACCACTGGAGTGGAGAAGCTCCCTCATACCGACACATCTGCTGCAGTTATCATTCAGGCAGATGCGTGGAAAACAGAATGATTTAGAGGGAAATGAGAAATATTCTGACGGATTCATTTTATTGTGTTTGCCGTCAACGGTCAATGATCTGTGACAAAAGCCTGTAAATATATGAGGCACTCTGGTCTTGTGAGTCAGATTTATTCTCCGACAGAGCAGCTTTCATCAAAATGTCAATGTCAAGAGACCCTGACGGTGCCAAGTACTCGGGCAGATTTATCACTCCGAAAAGTTTTTCTCGTGTAACTTGAGACCATTTCAACCTCAGACGTGTCATCTCGGAGACGTCTCGAGACTCTGTGCGAGTGTAGTTTCACAAACATGGTGTCATCTGTCCAGGTACTGCATACTGGATGTACAGTAAGTGGATTCACCGGTGCAATCTCATCTTTTTCCATATGCACAAAAGTGCCTCCACAGCACTTCCTGTGACTGCAGTACATGGTTTCCCTTTCCCTATAGTGAGAGTACAGTAAGTGCATTTCGTCTTGTGGTGGCATCGGGTCACCTTGCAGGTGCAGCCGAGGTATTAAGAGATTAGGGGGCAGCAGCTCGCCCTGTGGAAGGTTCTGGTCTGTGGTGTGCAGCCGCATGCCTGGCCCTTAATTGGCTCTGGTGGCAGCGAGTGCCCTGCCGTTACAGAGCCGAGCACTGGTCAGGGGTCAGCCCAAAACAGCCCCGTCCTGTCATCCTTCCTGTCAGCCTGAAGGTCAGCGCTGTAGAGCAGCATGGCAGGAAGAGCGGGTCTCAGCCACTTACCACGGCGCGTGGACAGGTGTACCACAGTGACCTGTGGATGAGACAGAAGGTCTCGAGGTGGAGGAGGAAAGACGACGTAGAGAGGAAGTGGAAAAGTTTGGGTTTATTACTGCTCGTTTGTTTAAACCTCCCCTTCCTTCCATGCAACTCCAAGAAGTTTCACACTTGTGTCTGAGGTGACCGATGTGTTTTTAGGTTAGCATTGCAACCAGCTGTATGGATCGGAGAGTTGAGAAGAAGAGCTGGCTATGAAATGAGCTGCAGCACACTGATGGATGTGGACAGGGATGAGGACCGGGAGACTTTAACAATTAAAACACCGGGAGAAAGATGTGACTTTAAATCATCCATGATAGAGCTCGTGCCTGGGGCTAGGACAGAAGAAGGAGAAGGAAGAGGAAAACACTGGTGGATCTCAGATGATTCACAGTCCTGCTGTGTGCAAAAGACCTCTGTGTGATAAGAGAGGAACAGAAAGAGAAAAAACAAGACACAGAGGAAGCAAGTGAGAGAGAGAGAGAGCTTTGGGGAGAAAGAAGCTTTCCCAAAAGGGCTACAAAGTGTTGCTGAATAAAATTGTGCATCTAATAAGGAAAAGTAATTAAATTTTCCTCCCAGACATCTTGTGTCACAGGCAGAACTTATCCGGCTGTTCTCTACGGCAGACAAAGATAGGCAGTGAAGCTAGAGGGGGTTTGCCTGAATAAGATATAGGTTTTATTCTGTTAAGACGAGGCCTTTTCAGGCTGGGTTGATTAAAGTGTTGTATCAAATGCTGCGCTGGCATTCCCTGCATCTTTTACAGCAACTCTGATTTGGAAGCAAGGACAAATATAGATGGCAAATTAGCTTTTTTTTCCTAAGTCATACCTTTGCTTTTAACTTTCTTGGCATCGCTGAAAATGCAATTGGTCTTTCCATTTCACTTTTGATTTGTTCCAAAGCTACAAGTATAAGTGCACGTCAGAAATACATGGTTAATCCCAAAGAAATAATGTGTTTTCTTTTATGCAGGACTCAATTATAGAAACCAGCAGGGAACGTCATATTGATAATTTTATTGAATTTGTTTGAAATAATTTATCAAGAGAATTACATAAAGTGTTCAGACAGTGGGGAGCATTTGATATTATCTAAACCACAGAGGGGGATATGAATTGGAGATGCACCGATACGCTTTTTTCAGTTCTAATCCGATACCTAAATTTTGATATCTGCCGATATAATTCCGATATCAGAGCTCTTTTTGCATAAAATCTGAATTGCATTACAATTTTGCAATACATTTAAATGTATTCCAAAGCAATTTATTTGAACTGTAGGTTAAGTAGGTTTCATATACAACATGTGTAGGAGTGCAGATTGCTATGGCAACTCCTTTAATGTTTTAAAAAACTTGAACGAATTAAAGTGAAAATCAATTACCAACTACTAGTAGATTTCTACAAATGAGTTCAAAAGTAATTAGACAATTTCAAAGAGAAACGCAATGGCTAATTGACAACTCCTTCATAAGGTTTTCTGAGTGAATATTTGAAATAAAATTGCAAGAACTGTGTAGAGAAATAAATATTTACACTTACAAATAAGTTATAAACAACAATGTGTGACTTCTTCAATCTGCTTTGTTGCAAAATAGCATGTGTTGTGACCAGATGTTTTTATGCACACACATTCATTTTGATCAAGTAATACAAGGCGAGGCCAGAGGTCTGTTCAGTAACTTCTGGGTCTGAAAAGTGAGGCTAATGGTGAAGTGCCTTAAACCTGCATTCTTTCTAACAGCCAGCAGGGGGCGACTCCTCTGGTTGCAAAAAGAAGTCTGATTGTATAGAAGTCTATGAGAAAATGAGCCTACTTCTACCTTGATTTATTACCTCAGTAAACATTGTAAACATGAGTTTATGGTCTCAATCGCTAGTTTCAAGTCTTCTTCATTACAACATGATGTTCATTTAGTAAATTATGGTCCCATTTAGAGTCAAATAGACCATAAAGTAGTATGCTTTAGGGCGTGGCTACCTTGTGATTGACAGGTCGCTACCACGGCGTTATCCGGTCTGGGACTTGTCCGTGTATTGATCTTACAACTATAACCCTTTCACAGTGTGTTTTCAGTTCATGAAAGTTAATTTTAACATTTTCGGTCGCCTAAAAATGTCTTCTTAATTAATTAATTGTGATTAAACAATTTAATCGATTGACAGCTCTCATTTAAATGGATCGGTACATCGATCATAACCTCGGTCCGATATCCAATACGTGAATTACGTCAGTATCAGAACCCAATACCGATATTGGATCAGATCGGTCCCATCTCTAATGACAATAGGGATGTCCCGAGCCAATCCTAAAGGGTCGTATCAGGGCCAATCCGGGCATATTTTAATTCATCGGTATTGGCTAAATCCTATATTAAAGGACTTGAATTGGTAACAGAAAAACATGATAGGGACATCCCTCCACTACAGTGATAGAAATCAGAATGGACAAATGCATGTATCAGGGTTCCAGCATTTCATTTCTGGTCTCACACTACATATCGTGAGCTAACATCATTCACAAGTGGCTCCTTGTATACAGGAAATGTTAATGTATGCACTTACCACAGAGATAATGATATTTTTTACACCCACACCAGGCAAAGTGTTGGATGAGGGGTTTTTTTCTTCACACACACATACACACACACCACACCAACGCCCCACATTATTCTGTTCCTGTATCTGACATTCGTATTAAGTGATAACTATTATACCTTTTTGTTCCTGAAGATTTATCAGATTCACAGAGATATAAATGTTCTCAGACAGTCCTAAAAAGTTGGAGAATCTTTACAAAACTTCCTTTTATCCTTTTATCATAAACCCTCAGCCTACAGAGCTCCACTTCACGATGCACATCTCAACAGCCACTCAACTTGTGGAATAATGATACAGTCCTCTCGACTCTCTCTCTCTCTCTCTCCCTTCCCTCTCGCTGAGCTTATTAGAAGCATCACGCATAAGAGAAGTTCCAAAGTTTTGATATAACGCTGACAAGTACATATCACCCATCAGCAGTTTAGGTAATGAATTAAACATTACGATTTTTGAAACTGCCTGTTTTTGCTCAACACATAAATTATTACAATTGCAGTTGACACTCTGTGTACCTTTAACCCAGGCTGCACACAAACAAGTACACAGACGGATATACACATGCACCTGTGTTACTTTAAGGTAGAACTGCTGCCATAAATACTTAGAATTAGAAAAAGAATTTCAGTTTATTTACATGTGTTTTTAGGAATAGATACGCTGATGTAAACAACCTATGTTTACTACTTTATCATGAATATGGAAATGTGAGATTTTCAGGCTGAAGAGTTTGGTTTATTTATGTGTGCAATCCTAAAATAACGCCAACTGACTCTCAATGGCATGTGTTACAGCCAGAAATCAAAATAAGTAAGACTTGGAGAAGATTCATATAACCTGGATGAAACCTTTGACCCGAAAGTATCCAAATAAAATACAAATATATCCAAATGCTTGGTTTATTTCCTTGTGGATGTTCTTGTATGTTTAACAGTTAAAATACCAGATACAATACGAATAATGCACATCTTACCATACTACTACGTGCATTATGGAAGAACCAGAAGAAAATATTTATTATGTTGCTTACAAAACATGAATTTCCTGGCAGAAGGTCAGACTAAGACCCCCAGTAAATGAAGTCTGCTCTCCACACCAGCAAGAACCTTTCTGTTACACTTTTTTTCCCTACCGCTAATCAGTTGTGCTTCACTTTTTAAGTACCTCATCTTGCCCTTCACTAACAGATTGTGTGGTATTATACTCGTTTGTTCTCATCAGCGGCGATGTTTAATTAATGTTTAGAAACAACTACAAAATTGAGAACTGACCCTCCAACCCTCTAATCCACTTACTAAGTGGTTGCACATTTTTTCAGACCTAAAAGCCCTTCCTCTAGGAGTTGTGATTACACCTCGGCACATGCATAGCGCAAATAGTCAAAGGCTACTTTATCCTTTTATCAACTCTTTGCATCACTTTACATCACTGTACTTTTGGCTCTGAGGATGGAAATGTTGGTCTTAGACCGCCACATACGGGCACTACGCAAAACGTTTTGGGGATAGAAAACCGAAGATCCCTTAGATGTCAATGCAATTTGACAAATGTTGCGATTGTAATTTTGATAAGTTTGTACGCATTCATCTCTACCCTGTACTGATTAAATAAGCTTAATTTATTATCTACCAGAAAATGACAAATTACCATCACAGTAAGTAACGTTTGTTTTATACACCCGTCTAATAATTATTTTGCGATCCTGCCTGAACATTGCCTGGACATCGCTTATCCATCTAGACATCTAAACATATTTGACATGAGGTTAAGTGTTGTCTGTTAATAGCTAACTGTTTGATCTACAAGCTGAGATTTAGTTGGAGACGACAGTCTGATACTGCTCTAACGTTAATGTATAACTATATAACTGCAGCAGCCTTACACTCAAGCTAACGTTAGCTAGCCATACTAGTCACTGTCACCATCATTTAGCGATTTACCACATGCACAGTGAATATTCACGTATCGTATGTGCCTCAAAACTCTGTGAAAGCCTCAGTTAACCCGCTAAACAGCAGCTTTTCGTCATTTTCTCTCATGCGACAGCGAGTTTCTTTCCCCCAAAAGGCAGCGCAGCCTCAGTGATGACGGGATGTTGATCTGGTCCATAGCTTGGAGCCATAAAGGCCCTCTATTATATCTTTTTTGGGACATGGCAGGGGAACAAATCAGCAGTCAGCAACTCTTCGGCATAGCGTTATTACTATTACCGGTTTGTTTAAAGTAGAAGTTTGGAGACATATTTCAACTTCTTCTGTTTACTCTGTTACCGCCTATGAGGGATACGGGATTGTTTTCCCCCAAAAGGGGGCGTGGTCATGAGAGCCTTATCTGGATGACGTATTGCCGGTTTGATGTATTGGGTGGATTGCCATGAAATTGTATACAGACATTCATTTTGATCCCCTGATCTTCTACCTAGTGCCATTATAATGTGTCACCATTTCCATCAGCTTCCACTGTACTTTGTGTTTAGTACTAATTGTTAGGATACAGCGTTGGAGGCGGGGCCCGTTCATTCCTATGAAAGTTGCTCAGTGGTGTATGAAGCCAAAATGGCTCGACTTCTGAGTGGAAAAGTACCCAGATTTTCCGGCGATCTTCTGCATCCATTGGGCCCATAGAGCAGGCTCAGTAGCGTTTCCTTTAACTCCGCCTCCCAGCCCTCGCTCCAGCCTCGGTCTGGGTCTCATTCACATGAACGGAGGAAGGGAAATAACTCTAGATTTGGCTGTTAGTGCATTTTACAACTTTTAGGACCTAATGATTTAAATAAGGGCTATTCAAGTGTTCATACTACCTCAAAAATAATTATCCGCTGAGTTACAGACGTCTCTTTCCCAATTTAAGTCTATGGGAAAAAGTCTTTTTGGGCCCAATGGCATCACGTGACGGACACGGAAGTTGTATTACCGCCGTTTGGCCACTACGAAAATTGGTATCAACGACTGGCACTCCTCCGGGGGGCTTGGTAGAGCCTCACAGGAGCCACTACTAGCAGGGCTTGCTGTTGCATCAACACACATACAAGCCATCACCAAACACTGATGTCCTTCATTATCTTTGAGAAGTTTTATTAATAACTCTTATTTCCATAAATGCTGCACACACCTCCTCACTGCAGGCATAACTGACACCCTGGTCTCCTCTCTGTCGCTAACAACACCTCTTCACAGGAAGAGGTGAGAAATGTAATTTGGAACTTCAAGTGCTTGAAAGAGACTGAGATATCACCGGGCTCGGTACCCCCCACTGAAGTCGAATAAATTAGCAGGCATATATATACCACTCTACAGAATACCAAGTCAAAAGTCTGTAACTCCTCCTTGTGTTTGTTTTTCATTTAACAATGTCCAATTATAAGAACAACAACACTCATATATAATTATCTCGACTCTGTATACCAGTTGCACACGAATTACTTTAAATTACTTGTGGAATACATAGTGATGGAGCAACTGCAAGTCTATTTTTGCAATGTAACTAAGTGGAACTATTCTCCCTCTGGCAAAGATGAATAAAAACATTTTGAGGAGAGACTCAGACTGTACAGGATGGATTGGTTTTACCAATCTTACAGGAATTACCAATGAGCTTTCATCAAAGTTCTTCTGTCTGAATCGCATTACTGAAGTTTGTCAGATTCAAAGTGGCTGAAAAGTTAAAGGTATAAAATGCAAGAGATATCTAAAAAAACACTGTATAGACTGAGGCAAAAGTATTACCTCTCAATCATCACTTATGACCCACTACAAGTGTGTGGTGGTGTCTGTATCTGCAGATACCCTGCAGCCCTCTGCCTGTATTTTCTCTTTTCTTATTATTTTTAGAGTAGGATCAGAACATCTTGGATTTCTATGTCAAAATGACGTCAAACTAATGTCAGAATAGGAATTCTCAGGGTCGACTTCATTCATGATTCTAAGTGCTCTTGTTCAAAAGTTAAATTTTTCAAGCTGGCGCTATTGGCCATCTTGGATTTGACCATTTGGCAAAAAATCCTTGAATTTTAAAGAGGAACCTGGGGGGCTAATTTATTTATAAAAAAAGGTCCATAAAAGTCAAATCATTCAGTCTCACAAGTGGGTGTAACCCTCAGCCAACAACAACGCGCAGGGTGTGCAGCCCGTTCAGGTTGTCAAATACCGCCGCTTTGTCACACCGAGGCACAAGCATTATACATCGATGGGCACAAATCCTCCTTTAGCTCTATCGGATACAAAGCTGCAGTATTTCACAAATGAGAAGGGGTTGTGTGTTTTTATGTGTGTGCATGTACTCCAGACAGTGTCCCCTGTTTGACCGAGAGGACAGAAGCCTGCCCTTTGGCTGCATTCATTCAAAACTCTGTAACGTGGCACCTTCCTGCAGAATTGTGGTCGTGTTTATTTGCATTTTAAAACGTAACCGCTGTGAAGCAATCAGAAAATAATGTTTTATTTCTCTGAATCACTGCTTTGTTCTCACTAACACCGCTCCTTCTCTTCATTCACTCTATAGCTCATTAGACCATCTCCGCTCTCTCTCTCCCTCCCTCGCTCGTTGAGCCGAGGAGGAGGGTCTAACTTTGAATGCTGAGTGTTTACAAACAGCAACCAACAATGGTTACATACAGTATTATACAATTAAAACTTGTTGGGAAGTTATAAGCTTGGTTTGCACTGATCAATTTATTTTGTTTTGCTTTAAAACATATTTTTACAGTCATTAATCATACTATGAGTGATGGGGCCATACATGAATACACAATGTTCTGCCAAAGTTGGAACAGTTTTGGTTATTTTACATGAGAGATTTCTGTATTTGTGGGTTTTTGTCAGCTCTCTTCTCGCTGGTTTGAGTTGGCAGATAGAAAGGGATGATGTCATGTATTTCTCTTCACCAATTAGAGTTTAGCAACATTTCAAGCTGTTTGTTTATGTTGTCAGGCTACTGTCAGTCAAATCTGATCAAACAGTCCTGAAGATGAGCTGAATTTTAAGTTTAAACTCTTAAGAAGTTCTACAAGTTTTTTTATCTTGCAAACTTTGATTGATGCTTATTCAGGCATCAATATTTAAAAAAAGAGAAAAAAATTTAAATCAAGTTTTCAGACCCAACATCTGAAGATGACAACTTCCAATAACATGAAAAGTATTTTTTTTCATGTTATCATTTTAAAGACACTAAAAACTTGGCTTCAAATGTTAAACCTGCAAAGACAGGTTTACCACTTGGGGGCAAATATCTGTCTCTTCGGCTACTTACATCCCTCACTATGTTTACAGCATCACTACGAACGACATTAAACGTAGTCATTTGACGCATTATTTTTCGTGTGTTTTCCAACGAATGTCAAGCAACACAAGTGATCAGTGTGCCTGTGCAAGCCCATGTAGTGCAGAACCTGCTAAGCAACAAAACTACTTGGTTAGTTTTAGGAAAAGGTTGTGGTTCGGGTTAAAATACATACGATAGTGGCGTTACGTAACAAATAAGTCAACGTTGACTTCTGGTTTCACACTCAACGTAGTCTCATACAAAGCTTTTCCTCAATTTTCATGCGTTTTCCTGTCAAATGTTCAGCAATACGTGACGTACGTGTCAATTTTACGGGACAATTTCCGCACGTTACATGCATAGTCTTTTCAAAATAAAATTTAGACTTCACAGAAAACAACTTGGTTTGGTTTAAACAACAAAACTACTTAGTTAGGTTTAGGAAAATATCGTGATTTGGGTTAAAATAACTCCAGAAATTGCATAAATTATGTTCAGAAGTTACGTGACAAATAAATCAACGTTGACTTCTGGTTTCACACGGGGTACAAACACCGGTCTCCTGGGCGAAAGTCTGGTCTTTTTTGTAGCTCTTTATACTTCCTGGTTCACGAATTTGTGGATTACATACAAATTGATTTCCTGGGATATATAAGAATTACAGCACATTACTTTTCGTAGGCATAGCTACGAACATTGTATGAGAACAGCCTGCCTGGGTGAAAGTCCTGTGTTTTGGATCCAATCTGCAAAACTAATAACTACCAGTTCCACAAAGCTTACAGCCTGTTTCAGAGTAGGAGAGTATAGACAATTCAAGCTGCATAAAGGTTGTTTGTTAAATTAATAGTTTTGGTTAAATTAGAGCTATCTAATCTACAAATTGATAAAACATGTCATTCATTCCTCTCACACTTGGGTGTTTGGCATGGTTACACAGCTCTGTGAGCAGCCTAAATAATTGAGGAAAGAAGAAGAAGAAGAAGAAGTCAAGATGGAGTAAGAGGAACAAGCTTTAGTCTCTGTGATGATGGTGTTTTCAGTCTCCATCTATCATCCAGATTAATCTGCCGTTTCTGTGGGTTTAACTGCAGTGGAGCACATGCACAGGTGCCGGTTTCACTTTTCAACCTCTAATGTAATTTTCTTAATTAGCTAATTCATGGTTTATGCATAACAAGCCAATCTATTCATATATATTAATGAGAGATCCAAGTTTGATTTTGTTATCGTCTTTCACTGTGTCATAATATGATATTAATGAATGAGAGCTATTAGTCCTGCATTTTAAATCATTGCTAGACAGAGTGAAATGAGTGTTTCCCCAAAGAAAATACATTTTCATAACATTATGATCTGGAATTTCACATTCAGCCTTGCAGCAGCTGCTGAGGAAGAGGACGACCCCCCCTCCCCACTTTTGTATTTCATTTTAAGATTATGTTTGGGGTGCATAATTATGATACTCATTAAAAAGCTCCTGCTGAAACAGCGTCAAATGGGGGGAAATATCCTTGGCTGCTCTCCAACTCATTAGAATCCCTGATGACGCTTTATGGGATCAGCTCTTTTTTTATTAGCAGCCACTATTTACTATACAGCAGAATGGAAATATTTCTGTAATAACTTATAATTATGTGCAAGTCCAACTGTTAATTTGAGTCGGTGCAGGAGAGGCAGATTGAGAAGTGTGGTTCGCCGTGCCAACAGTCACAGAGGTGAACGGGAATTGTGACAGCTCCAGCCTCGTCAACATGGTCATCTGTTATTTTGGCCCAAACATCAGAGTGCTGACTATGAATGTAACAATACACAAGGCTCGCAGTTTGGCTGGAAACTCAGTAGAGCAGAGTTTCTCAACTTTGGAGTCAGGCCCCTGGAGGGGTTACAGATGGGGTCACAAAAGATTTCTAACACTCCTGTGTTTCATATATTTTTAAATAAAAGAGTGCCACATATGCTTCTCAAAAAGCATATCTCAAAAATATAGGCCATATTTCAATTGACATCACAACATGAAAACTCTTTCATTTCGGAACCTGAAAATGGAGACAGATCATTTATCCACAGAAAAGAAAATATAATCAGCGGTTTGCAGGTGAACACGCTCTTGTCTGTCTGCTAGATTAGAGTATTTTCATAACTAGCATGTGGCTGGTATTGTTTTTACCTGGTAAGTCTGTGTGTGTGTGTGTCATCATGGTAAAATGTGGTCCTGGAGTCACCTACTGTAGCGTGAACTACCACAGAGGCGTTTTTGAGTTCTTTGCCAAGTGTTTATAATAGGGCTTTCAATCGATTAAAATATTTAATCAGGATTAATCGCATGGTTGTCCATAGTTAAACATGATTAATCGAAAATTAATCCCACATTTTTTATCTGTTCAAAATGTATCTTAAAGGGAGATTTGTCAAGTATTTAATGCTCTTATCAACATGGGAATGGGTAAATAGGCTTTCTTTATGCAAACGTATGTATATATTTATTATTGGAAACAACAGAAAACAAAGACAAATAGCCTCCTTCGCAACAAGCTAGTATGACATGGTTGGTACCAATGGATTCCTTAGTCTATGTCATATGATATCTTCACTCTAGCTTTAAAAGTGAGCCCGCTATAACTTCCGAAAGATCGATTGCGTTAATGTGTTAAGTTAGTTAGTTATAAGTTAGTGCCGTTAAAACAAATTTGTGTTAACGCGTTATTATCACGTTAACTTTGACAGCCCTAGTTTATATTTCTGTCCGTCGGTGGACAGATTTTGTCAACGTGATAGCATCACAACCTTGCAAGATGCAGTCACGATACTTTACAGATGTGTAGTGGAGGTTGAAGTGAAGGAAGTGAGGAAGGGGCTATTGGTCCCTTTGCACCTAGACTTTGCACCTCTGTCCTGATTTAGTGTCACGAAACTTTAAAGGTGTGTTGTTGAAATTAAAATGAAGGCTGAGTTTAAGCAAGAGCGCCGGAAGAAGAGATACTGCGGTAGTAGTGTAGGAAGTGGAGATTGGCCCATTAGTATTGAATGTATTTCCATTTGTTTTCCTACAATATCTGCTCCTGGTAACTAAAGCATGATTAACATTTTGGACTTAGATGAGAAGATCGATACCACTCTTGTGTCTGTACACTAAATATGAAGCTGCTGCCAGCAGATGGTGAGCTTAGCAAAGCATAAAGACTGGGAGCTGGTGACAGCTAGTCCGGCTCTGTCCAAAAGGTTGAAAAATCTGACTACTAGAACCTTTAAAGCTCAGTAATTAACACATTATATATTTTTTGTTTAATCCATACAAAAAACAAGGACTGTGGTGGTGGTTTTATGGAGGTTATGTGGCTTTATTTGACTTCAGTCAAGTAAAGTTATCAAAGCTAATTATATATCCCAATAATACAAATATGCCTAAAGGGGACCATCTCTACACCCACTGTCCTTAGACACTCATTTCAGATAAGGTAAAACTCCCCAAAAAAACTCAAACAGGGAAAAGATGGAGTAACAGACGAGGGATCCTTCTCCCTTGACGGACAGACATACATAATTACAGTACAGACAATCAGAGTGACAAAATTATAGATAGATTTTGAAAATATGAAGAATGGATACGGGAGGATGTTGAGAAACTTCAGGTGCTTAGTCTTTACTAATTACTCTAGCTAAGCTAACCACCTCCTGGTCCCTAATCCAGGCAGCAATTATGCTCCAAACAATCGTTACTTTTTTTTTTTTACATTTTGCAGAAGAAAACGACTCTTCTTCTGCACATCTGAAGAGCCTTCATTTTTGTCAGTGTATGGTACATTTTTTTCCATGCAATGGAGGACCAGCAATTATGTTTCCTGCATCGTTTTGCAGACACAGAGGGACATCTGGTTTGGAGCCCTGCAAGTGAGTCTCACTGCTTTTGGCATTCTTGAATTTGAAAAACATGTAATGCGCGTTATGACGCATTTACTCATTTTATCATCATGAACTATCAAAAAAAAGGACTTGGTTTTGACAACGAAGTCGAGAAATATCAGGCACTTCAAATGCAAGGTCCATAACAAGCTATTTTAAGCCAGACCTCTTAAGACAAAAGAAAAACCCTCTCCTCCAACGAGATTAACAACCTCTCTACTCCTGAGTGACACATTACCGATTTTGATCATGTCTCTTTAAGGTAAGAGAAATTGAAGGTCGCTATCCACATAAGTACCATTTAATCTTACCAGACAAAAGAGGAAGGCTGTGTCTAGATGATGTGCCGGTGGCTGCAGGCCTGAAGTATTGTACCATCTTGATTATCAGCTTAGATGTTCTCTCCCCTTGTGCTGCCGAATTAAATTCACCACAGGTGAACTATTTCTCTCGCCTAATTAAAAGTGTGTGTCCTTATTGTTTCTCATTTCATAACCACGATCGGCTCTGAACAGCAAAGAGACGAGGACTGAGGGTGGAAATGTTTTGCTTTG
>CAKAOH010024210.1:22467-34000 GCA_916701665.1 Sebastiscus tertius | reverse complement strand
AGCAGTGAGGGGTGAAGTTAAAGGTCAGCCTGGGCTTCTGTAGCTCACTGCTGCTGGCCAACTGATCTCTCGCTCTCTCTCTCTCTCTCTCTCTCTCTAGATGCTGCACTTAATCATTGTCTTCATCTCTCTTTCTCACACACACACATACACACACACACACACACACACACACACACAGTGTACTACTGTACTGAGGAGCAAATTGACAGAGAAGAACCTCAAGTCAGAATGAAAGCAAAAGGAAACACCTGTATTGTATGATCGGCTATATGGACATATAAAACTTTGTTTCAATCGTCACATACATACAGGATCCTACAGCTGATTGGCTCCCGCATGTTCACCAATAAAGGCTCCCACACAAAAGAATGGACGAGTTAGAAATGCCAAGAGTAAAACTATACTTTAACTAGAATGGCACTTGGAGAGCGTGTGTTATACCCTGTGTTCTTGATGCTCAGGCTGATTGAAATCCTTAAAAATATTCCTGAATCTGGAGCATCAAGCTCCTCAAAGTTCTCCATTTTCTCCGCCCATCCACATAGAAAAATTTGGATGTGCATGGACAGACGAAAACCTGCTGCACGAAGAGCTGGCCTTTGGCCGTGTAGACAGTCGCGGATGCAGCGAGCATAAATCACGCTTACAAGAGCAGTGTGTAGGATTTAGTGGCATCTGGGAATGAGGTTGCTGATTGCAATCAACCGAATACCCCTCTGCTCACTCTTCCCTACACCAAGCGTGTCGGAGAACTACGGTGGCCTTCGGGTAACGTAAAAACGTGAGAAGCTCTCTGTGGAGCCAGTGTTTGGTTTGTCCGTCAAGAATAGGACCCGCCCCCTTTGTAGATATGAAGGGCTCATTCTAAACTAATGAAAACACAACGATTCTTAGTTTCAGGTAATTATAGAAAACATAGTTATGAATATTATATTCCATTTCTGCAAAAACATCCTTTGGAATCCTACACGCTGGACCTTTAGGTCAGGTGTCCTTCATTTAGACAGTCATTGGAACTAGTTCAGGTCACTTTAGTGTCTCCCCAGTTCTTTAATTTGTATGTAAAATGTATGCTGTTATATCCATATGTAAACTATGATTGCATCTCGTCCCTGTTTATGATGGCTCTTCACCTCGTCTTCCAACTGGGCAATTTGGAACGGCTATTAACACGTGTGGTTTGACGGCACGTTGTATGAACTCGCATTTCTAACACCAGGCCTCAAATTTATGTCTGCGAAGGAAAGCCATCAAGATTGCCTTCCAGTTTATCCTGATTTTTCCCCGTTTAACCACGTTTTTGATGTAGGGTTGAGTACACAGATCAACCTCTCTCTCCCGTCAATTAGTTTAAATCTTACCTAAACCTCCTCGCCATCCAGACTTCACTCTACAATCATCATCACAACTTATTTCCAAGAACTTCCTCCTGCTTTATCCACGGAAGTACAAACAGCCTGCCACAGACTCTCAAAGAACTTCCATCTCCTCCAAAGAACTTTTGTAAAACTTTGCTTCTCACAGCCTCCCTCTCCTCCCTCTCCTCAACCTGCGCTCAACCTTTCCCGGACCACCTTACACACCTTTTCAGAACGTCTCTCAAACATTTGTAGAACCGCTCCACAGTCTCTCTCAAAAGCTTTCTTAAATTCTCACAGAGCACCTTTCTACAGAGTCCACACCTCCACACATACACACACACACACACGGTTTTTCCCATGGAGTGATTAGTAGCTGAAAGTCCCCCAGAGCCGCCTGGACTCGTTAACACCTCGTTTTCTCCTCGTTAGGCTCAGATCAAAGACAGGGGGGTAATTAACGAGGTTCACACCACTGGAGGCTGTTGTACAGCTCCAATCCCTGCTCTGCAGACCGGCTTAGACCAGCACACACACACACACACACATCACCTGGCTCACACACTCACACGAATGCACACACACACACCTACCCCACACACACTCGTACTCATAAACTCACAGACTTTCAGCACTGAATCCCCGAGGCTGCGTTCACATGAAACCAGGCGTTACGGCGATTAGCGCGGCGGTGTGGGAGTCACTTAAATGGCCCATTTAATGACACTCATTTGATTGACCCATTTGATTGGAATGGCTCATTGATTGTCATCTACCACCGCAGCGTCGGGTTGCGTTTCTGTTTCAACTTTTTGCCGCAGGTCACTGCATCCCTCTGCAGTCCTCACCGCCACAATCTAAAACTACATCCACACTCATACGTTTTTGTTCTAAAACGCGTAACTCTTGCTGCATTCATGCCTAGCGTCCACACTACTCCGGCGTTTTCAAGCCCTTAAAACGAAGACATTTGAAAACGCTGCTGACTTCGTTTTTAGTTTTAAAACTCTGGGGTTGCGTTTTAGTCTGGACAGGTGGAAACGGAGACCATTGAAAACGATACGCGGGACACGTTGCTGATGTTGTTGTTGGTAGTTGTGTTTAAGAAATGGCCGGTTTCCACACTTTTCTTTACTATTAATTCCTCTAGGGTGCAACAACAACTTTGTTCCGTGTTGCAAATGCAGCACAAACAGTAAGTTCCTGTTCTTACAGGCAACCCCTCCTCCAGGTTTCCCCTCAAACCGTGTCTCGCACTCTCTAGCAGCTCGTGGCCTCCGGCAGGTCCAGATATTTAGCATGCTAGATATCTGGAATGTGTCTGCTAGCTTCTCGGCGACGCTCGAGCACCAATGTGCGAGAGATGAGCCGATTTGTGTCTAATCTGGGGCTTTTGTCAGGGAGCTCCAAAAACTGTCGAGGAGCAGAAAAGTCGTGTAGTGTGAACTACACATTATATGTGCTGTATTCAGACCAGCAGTAGCCTTTGCTTGAAGAAGCGCAGACCTCTGATTCATTTGAACGGAGGCGGTCCGAGTGCCAATGAAGAAGGTCTGCGGCTAAACAATGCAAGGTCAGCAAAATAATTGAACTTGGCTCAAAATTTTGCTGTGTCATTCATCAAGGTGCTGTGGTGGCCAATAAAATATGTGCTCATTCCTGTAGATGACTTTGTTAGAATAACACTGTATTATACATCATACTGTAATAAACCGCAGTGCAGTGTTTTGGCACTTGGCGATCCTTCAAACTCATGTATCTGTTAGTCAAACTGGACTTCCTGTGGATGTGTTTCATTGTCTCACCTGAAACAATAATTGATTAAAACATTAATTCAGGGCTGTTTTTAGCCTGAACAGCCACTCACCATCTTATCTGCTGTCTTGCTCTCGATACCTTCCTCAACCCCCCCAGCCCACATACACACATACACCTCATTAAACATGCTGTCATGCATTGTTAATTTCCTGTCACACATTAATCTATTTCAACATGATCAAACTGAGTAGTAGCATGCAACAAACTGTGTGTGTGTGTGTGTGTGTGTGTGTGTGTGTGTGTGTGTGTGTGTGTGTGTGTGTGTGTAGGTGAGTCAGTGAAAGATGGGTTAACAGAAAGAGAAGGTGATTTTAATGGACCAGTTATAGAAACAGTAAAGGGGAAATAAAAAAAAAAAACAACATCATTTTTTATTGGTAACAATTAACATTTATTGTAGACATCCATACACACACAGCAATAAAATTAACATCTGCCAATAAAATGTTAAATGAATGAACTTCCTATCATTCCCGCCAGATGACACTACAATCTCGGCACGGATCTCGTCATCTCGACCAACCAAACTCAAACCCACAAAGTCTTCCCGGATTCTGGGTGTCATGATTGACGACCAGCTAACCTTTAAGGTTCACGTGGCCTCTTTTGCTCGGTCGTATCGATTTGCCCTGAACAACATCAGGAAGATCAGACCCCTACCTTTCAGAGCATGCAACACTTGTAATATCACACATTGACTACTGCCTCTCTCTACTGGCAGGCCTCCCTGCAAGCATATTCAATCCTCTGCAGATGATCCAGAACGCAGCAGCACGACTGGTCTCCAACCAACCCAAAACAGCACACATCACTCAGCTGTTCATATCATATGAGTTTTTCCTTATCCGATGAGAGAGTCGTACTGTAAAGGACAGAGGGTGTCGTATCCTGTACAGATTGTAAAGCCCCCTAAGGCAAATTTGTGATTTTGGGCTATACCAGGGGTCAGAAACCTGCGGCTCTGGAGCCACATGCGGCTCTTTAGCTCCTCTCCAGTGGCTCCCTGTGGATTTTTAAAAATGGAAATGAATAACTGTTTTTTGTTTACATTTTCATTTTTATTTATCATTGTTGTAGGTCTATGGTACGATGATACGACGGAGTATTAGGGCCACATTGAGGAAAAAAAAAAAATCTGAGATTTCAAGAATAAAGTCATGTTTACGAGAAAAAAGTTGTAATATTATGATAATAAAGTCATAAGTTTAAGAGAAAAAAAGTCATAGTATTTGAATAATGTCATAATATTATAAAGTAGTAATTTTAATGTAAATTATTTATTATTAATGTAATTTGACTTTATTCTCATAATATTACAACTTTTTTTTCTCGTAAAGTTATGACTTTATTCTCGTAATATTATGAATTTAATATTATGACTGGAAATCTTTGATTTTTTTTCCCTCAATGTGGACCTAATACTCTGTAATGCATTGGCCCTCACTGCATTAGACTTATATACTATATACTTAGACTGTAGGCTGTGTCACCTTCATCACAATGCTCAAATGTTTGTTTTTTAAAATGGCTCTTTTGATAGTAAAGGTTGCTGACCCCTGAGCTATACCAATAAAACTGACTCCCAGTTGCCACTCACATCAAATTCAAAACCCTGTTGCTCGCTTACAAAACAGTAACAAAAACATTTCCCGCCTACCTGAACTCCCTCATCCAGGTCTACACTCCCCCCTGGCCACTACACTCTAACAATGAAAGGCGCCCGGTACTCCCATCACAACAGGGCCCTAAGTCGCTAGCTAGACTCTTCTCCTCTGTAGTCCCCCGGTGGTGGAATGAGTTACCAAACTCTGTTCGATCCGCAGAATCGCTTTCCACCTTCAAGAAACAGTTAAAGACCCAACAGCTCTTTAATGAACACCTCCACACCTAATGACACTGATGCTATTGTTTCAGATAGCAGGATGAACAAACTCTCAGCCTATAAGACTGAACTCTGAGTTTTCGGTTTCCAGAACAGCTGATCGGAGTTAGTTCAATCAACTCTGAGTAGGCTGAAGCTGATGGAAGCACGTTCACGTCCACAAAGGTGGAGGACAAATAGTGACTTTCTACTTATTTCTTTAAAACATAACAGAAAAGAAAATATATTCATTTTTGTTGTTATGTAAACTCCCTCTCCCCCTCTTTAACAAGCCCTTCTCTGTTAATTAAAACACCAACTGTTGTTGATTTACTTGTTTTTTTAATCCTCGCGCTGCGGCTGCTGGGACATTATCTGGACTCTGTTCAGCACTTAATTTACATACACACACACACTGCTTACTGTGTTTGTTCATGTGGACATGTGCTTGTCTTTTATGTTTCAGCGGCTGAGCTTCTGACATTGTGTGGCGGTGTGCAAAAGCTGAACATTCAGTTTATATGAATTTTTTAGAATGAAAATAATTTAATGAAGCGTGGGCGTATAAACGCTAAAACAAAATGCAGCTGTATTTAATTAAAAAATGCCTCTTTAACCCTTTTAGATCACGTCTCCTGTCATATTTTTGCAACACATTCTCAACTCGTCACACTGATACTTAGTCAGACCCCTCCGCGTGACTTTTCACTCGCAGTAAACACGTGCTTAATGTGGTGAATTAAACAAAATCACTTGTTTAGGATTAGGCAGCAAAAACGCTTTGCTAGGTTTAAGAAAAATCAACAGGGTTGGGCTTAAAACTGCTACGTTTGCAAAGTGAAAATGGGACTTGATGAACACGGGACACGAAAGAACAGCTGATTGTAACTCACTGTAATAGACACAGATAACAACGGTAAAATCAGGACCTAGGAGCATGAACAACATGAACTAATCCTATTAACCTAATGAGCTGAAAAGCACCATTTTCAGTTTTCGGTTTTCAAACTGGTAAAATATGGTGGCTGTCCGTTTACGTATCTACAGCTCATATTTTCATTTTGTTTCCATGAAGGCCGAGGGTTTTATGGCCAACGGATATCATCTAAATAATCCCCAAAGTTCTGTGATTGGTCCAGCAGTCCAACATTTCTTTTTCAAAATGCAACTTGACAGCAAACATAACTGAGCTTGAGAGTGTCTGGCTTTGGAAGGATAATAACCTCAATTCTTAGTCGAAAATCCCATTAAATCCCATCAAAGAATGCATGAAATCAGTGTATTAAACCAGCAATACAGAAGGTCCTGTGAAAAGACACTTTCCCTACCAAAGACCTCTTGAAGAAGCCGTCTTGTTTTATGTATATATAAATTTTTTATGCATTTCTTCATCCTTGTGTTAAGTATACATCCACGAGATGCAAATAACACATGCATATTCAATGCAACCTGCTAAATACCCTTCTAAATGCAGCACGCAGCATTCCCTGCACGAGACCAGCGTGCTGCATACTCCTGTGGTAGTGTGTGTGTGAAGGCATGTTGGAAACACAAGACGTGTTCTTCAAGTGTGTAAGCAGGCTAATCCTCGGCAGCGTGCTGTTAGGTAGCTGCCCTGAAGCTACAGGAGCTCAGTGAGACTGCAGCTGTGCACAGATCAGCATGTTTGGAGGTTTAATATAGCAACAGAGCCGCTGGTATGTGCACAAACACATGAAGGCATGTGTTGTCATAAAGCAGTTGTTCACAAAACAGGGATCTGTAAAGAGGTCCCAGAGGTTCTCGACTAGTCACCGAAGACGTGTCAGGGCTCCTAAGAGGTGCCAGAGGCTCTTACAGACAAGGTGAAAGGAGTCCCCGAGGGGCACTAAAGGGTTCATGAGGGTTTCTTGGGAATACAGTGGTCCTTTAGGGGGTTCTAATTACTGAAGAAGACCCAGGCTTTCTTACGCTTGGATTCCACCGGGCGTCACTGCGCCGCGGCCGCAAGAGCAATTGCGACAACTCTAGATAATTCTTGTGATTCCACCTGATGCAACGTATCACGTCTCAGAAGCATCCCAAAAGCTTCTCCCCCACACCCCCACCCCAGTGACCCTGAACAGGATAATACAGATGATGGATGGAAAAAAGAAACCATTTAACTATGTAGCTTACTAGTAGAAACACAAATATCCAGAAAAAAATCAATGACATCTACGAGTTGGGCAGCTTCTGAAACGCTCCCGTTATGGTGTGACGCCGTGCGGAGGACGGAACAAAACCAGCCGGAACGCGGTGAAAACCCGGTTCCACTCCGCAAAACAGGCCTTTGAGTTGTCTACAATATTACACGGTTCTGTTTGTGTTCAAAACGTCTGACTAACCAACTATGAATCAAGATTAAAGCTTTCAGTTTTTGTGACGGTAGATAGTGGAAGTAGTCGTATTGTGTCGGAAGTATGAAGGGTTTCTTGGGGAGATTCTAGTAGACGCCAATAAGGCAGAACAAAGCTTCTTGAGGAGGTTCCCATGTCCCTCATGAGAGTTTTAAGCAGTCCTTAAAACGGTTTCTAGGGGTAGCATCTGAGAGAGTCCAATAAAATTAAGTCTTAAAAAGATTGAAAGGGTTTCTGATTCTCGCCCAGTGACAGTTCCTCAGGGTCTTCAAGATGTTTGAGTTTCATGTGTCTTTGAAAGATATATGTGGGTCCTTGAGGAGATGCCAGGAGTTCTCAAGGAGGTTCAGTCAGGATTTATAGAAAGTTCTCTTATCAAAGAGTCTTTGAGAAGTTTGTGTTCCAGTGATGCTTGAGTTGAGGTCCACTCAGGGGTCCTTGAGGTGAATCTAAGTTTGTTCTATAATCACTAATACAGTTAAGTCAGAGGGAGCGAACACAGAGCAGGTGTGTTGGCTGGTATTGATTCTTCACCCTTTATAAAGAATACTTTTTTACATGAAAATGGAAAATATAGGCAGCTTCTCGTGTTAACTTTTAACTTATTCACAGAGAGAAAAATCTTAAAATGTAAAAAAAATGGCAAAATAAATGAAAGTCTTTGCACAATATCTTCTTTCTTATGAATGCCTGGTTCTGGTTGTGGATGCTGAGTCTGTGTTTCACACTGCACTAGTTTACTGTGTAGCATCTCTCTTCCTCAGCTCCAGTCCACTCATAGTAACACACCGTATGAAGAATATGTTTTGGTGTTGGCGCTTATATACATTATGAATGGAGCTTGCTGCTTCTAGCTTCTCCTGGGAGGGAAGATCAAGCTGCAGGCTGTGGAGGTACAGAGAGGAGAGGAGAGGAGAGGAGAGGAGGACAAGATAAGGAAAGAGGATGGAGTAGAGGTAGAAGAAAGAGAAACAAAGAGAGTAATGAGTATCTGTAATGGATGTTAAACTCTCAGCAGACAACTGACAATATTCTGTTAATTTCTCAATCCTCGCTTCATCCATAGGATTAGAAAAATGATTATATAAAAACCCTGAGATAGATAAACAGATTTCATGTGTTTCAGGTTTACAATAGACTCCTTAAGAGATATTTCCCACTAAAGAGAAAACACCTGATTTGACTGTTATCAGGCCGTTAAATAGACGTTATCAGTCACTATAAGAACCATAGATGTGGGTCATTAGGGGCCTACTACGCCTACTACGTTGTAAAAGTGAAAGTGAAACTTAAAAGCAACACGTTCTAACATGTACCACTGAATGAAACGTCATCTTTTGTAAACAAACAAAAATACTTTTTTAAGTTTAGACAACAAAACTGCAACTTCTTTAGATTTAGGCAAAATAAAACTACAACTTCTTTAGGTTTAGGCAACAAAACTACAACTTATTTAGGTTTAGGCAACAAAACTACAACTTCTTTAGGTTTAGGCAACAAAACTACAACTTATTTAGGTTCAGGCACCAAAAAAACACTTAGTTAAGTTGAGGGAAAAACATAGTGTTTGGGGTTAAAATAACTACAAACACAAAATCAACTATCTGTACCTACGACCGTTCCTTAGAGGTCGCTGTTGTGTTCTTTTATACCTTCTTCCAGTGATCTACCATGTGAATAGAGGACAAAACCTACTAGTGATTGCAGTAGGTCCATATTGACCCACATCTATGGGGCTTATAGGTGACTGGGTATGGGGGACTGAAAACACTTATTTAATAGACTGACAACAGTCTAATCGGCTGAAAAAAAGGCTGATCTCATACACTGTTGGTAGCTATAATGTAAAATGCAAAGTAATGCTCTGTAATTTGTGTATGTTCCACAAAATCAGTTTGTGTGTAAGTCACTTAATCGTGAACCAGGAAATATAAAGAGCGGCGAACAGCATGTAGACAGGAGGTCGGGGTGGATGGGTGGGTCAAAAGTGACCAGTCTTTCGTCCAGGAGACCGCTGTCCGTGTCCCGTGTGAAACCAGAAGTCAACGTTGATTTATTTGTCAAGCAAGATACGTACTTAAGTTACGCAACTTCTGGAATCATTTTAAGCCAAACCACAATCTTTTCCTAAACCTAGGGTTAGGGTTAGTATTTTGTTGCCTAATCCTTAAACCATATTCATCTTTTCCTAAACCTAATTAAGAAGTTTTTTTTCCTGTGAAGACGGAATTTTACTTTGAAAAGACTGTATGCATGTAATGAGCGTAAATTGACACGTGCTGCTGGACATTCGTAGGAAAACTAACGAAAAAGGAGTAATAACTTTTTCGTAATATATCATACAAACCGTTGTGTGACGATACGTTGAAGATAAATACCCCATCAGAAACTAAAGGACATCTTCACTGCGTCCATGTTTTTTTCTACATTGTACAATGTAAATGTGTTGGGGAATAAAATGTGGAAATATCAAGAAATCTTATCAGATATTAAACTCAAATCTCAAGTCGAGACATTTTTATTTTTGCCTTGTTTTGCTATTTCTAGTCAAATCCCAGTTGGCAGGAAGACTGAGCTGCTGTCTGGATCCTCTATAACCCACAAACAGACTTCTTTAATCACGAGGAAAATGTTCAGTTGTCCTTTTCAGAAAGAAGAGTGAACCCGACGATGAGACAAGTGAAGAAGTAAGGGAGGAAGAAGGTGTGTGGAGAAGAGTGAACAGAAATAAAGAGCGGATAGGAGGCATGAGAAAAAGAGTGAAGATGAAGAAGGATGGGAAAGGAGAGAAGGGAAGAAATAATGAGAGAGGAAAAGGAAGCAATAAACACAGAGGAAAGAAGGAAGTAATGAAGGGGAGAAGGAAGAATGAAAGGAACAAAATAAAAGGGAAAGCAGTGGAGAGAAAATGTCTCTCTTATGCAAACACACACACACACACACACACACACACACACACACACACACACACACACAGAGTAAATGGGATTAGTTATTGAGGGTTGCAGAGGCCAACAGAGCAGCAATCAAACTCAGCACGGAGGATAATGGTACTGTAGCACACACACACACACACATACATACACACTTGCTTCTTGCCAGTACGACACAATGGATCAATAGCGAAGCTTGTTTCCTGTTAGCTGTAGTCAGTGTGTTACTGCCGTCAGAGAGAAACTGACTGCGAGCAACAAGTTCCACAGCTGCACTCTTTAATACTGGATCGATCACATCTTCACTATAACCGACGAACCAACAACTCCTCCCCCTGTATATATCAATCAAGGATTCATGTTTCGCTCTGAGCTTTCTGTTTCCACTACAGGCATACAGCAAAATATGAATCAATTAAATTAAACAATTTGGTTTTCGACCCGTATGCCTGTACCTCTCATGGAGCCTACTTGAAAACTATTTTAGTCCACTGAAATTTTGTCCTTAGATTTTTGTAGTTCTTACAGACTTTTATCCTTTTACCTTCACAGATCATTTTATCCCTTATTAGACCGATCCTTCTATTGTTCTTATTGAGTCTGTTTATTTATTAGTCAGTCTAATTTACATTAGTAATCATTTTAGGTCCTGTTTTATATTTTTAGCTTATATATATTGTTGTTGTTGTTGTTGTTGTTGTTGTCACTGTGTTTTATCTATGTTTTTCTGTTTTTTTTGTACAAGCTGCTCCAAACCAATTGCCCCTAGAGAGATTAATAAAGTAGTTTGAATTTAATTGAATTGAAATTGTGTCATTAGTCTGCTTCGTCAAAGAACGTATATTGATAAGAAGTGAAAGTCAATAGTTTGTTCCGTTGCAACATCAGCTCCCAGCAGCAGAGCTACGCTTCCGCCATTTTGGACTGAAAGCGACTAACTGACAGTAAAACGTCCGCCTACAAAGTGCCGCACCAAAAAAACAACTAAATTATTTCTATATTGGGACACAGACCATGGATGTAGAAGAGGTTGTGTCCTGGTCTTTTGCCCTGTGTGTTAGTAAATAGCTACTCTAACAACTCCATTAAATCCTGTTGATGTCATGCTACTAGCACTACTAGCTACTAGTACTACTAGCTACTGGCCGATAGCCGGTTGTTTGGGAACAGAGACGTTAATAC
>CAKAOH010024210.1:0-22447 GCA_916701665.1 Sebastiscus tertius | reverse complement strand
GACCATGGATGTAGAAGAGGGTCCAACAGACCACAGACCATGGATGTAGAAGAGGTCGTGTCCTGTGCTTTTGCCCTGCGTGTTAGTAAATAGCCTACAACTCCATTAAATTCTGTTGATGTCATGCTACCGGCACTACTAGCTACTGGCCGATAGCCGGTTGTTTGGGAACAGAGACGTTAATACATCCACCACGGTACAGGCTGACAGCATACAGCCCATGGGTGTATTAGAAGATAATAAAAGTGATTACAGTCAATATATCCATTATTACAGCCGCATACAGCTAGCAGGAAGCTGTCATATGCGCGTGCAGGGCAGTGCAGTCCCGTGGGTCTGATGACCGTTCATTATGGCGAGGAAAATAACTCTGGATTCAGCTGTTAGTTCATTTTACTACTTTTAGGACATCATGATTTAAATGAGGGATATTCTAGTGTTCCTACTGGGAAGTTGATTTATATCCTCTGATTTACAGACGTCTCTTTATACATCCATGGCTTCGTGAGGACAGTTCCTCCGGCTGAGTGACAACCTGACGGAGGTCTGAGTAGCTGTGGAAGTCAGTAGAGCTTACGCAGCAGTGTTGTACGGGTGTCTGGTGTGTGGGGTAATTTTTTGAATGACACACAGTTCAATCACATGAACAAACAACCCATTTACATAGCAAAAATATACTGTGGTACCTGATAAAGTTAAAGTGTATTTGATAATTGGTGGTAAATAAAGTGAAGGCAAAGCATTGTTTTCTTCCCACCTATTTGCATCCACACACACACTCACACTCACACACACACATTCCTTCTGTCTGTACTTGCTGACGTTGCTGTGATTTCCCTGCTGAGCTGCTTCCTTATTATTCAATTAGAGCAGGAAATTCATCTCAGTGTCTGCAGCAGAAAAAAAAACTGCTGGGACTTCTACACACAAAACAGAGGAGTGTGTTTGAGTAAGTGTGTGTTTGTGTGTGTGAGAGAGAGAGAGAGAGTCTGAAAGTGAGAAATGGTGTGTTAAAGAGAGCATAGTGTATATATGTGTTTCTGTGATACTGCTGGTCTGCAGCTGTTTGTGTTAGAGTGTGTGGGGTAGTTAAGGATTGTGTTGTATGGGTAACGTGTGTGTGTGTGTGTGTGTGTGTGTGTGTGTGATTTGCCCACCTCACTCCCTCTGGGTTGTTAAGCAGGTTGACTGATCTTAGCGAGTCTCATTTGACGTCCCATGATTCATGTAAGCAGGTGAAGAAAGGAAAGAGAGAGTGTGTAAGTGTGCCAGTGTGTGTGCGTGTGTGTGTGTGTGTGTTTGCCAGTTTGTGTGTGTGTGTGTGTGTGTGTGTGTGTGTGTGTGTGTTTGTGGCCCTCGGGGACAGAAGGATGTAGGAAAGGGGTGATTATTTTTCTCTCTTGAACACCTTATACCATGATGGATAACCACATCCATTAGGACACATGATGGATAGA
The DNA here is from genome assembly GCA_916701665.1 of Sebastiscus tertius. Classification (NCBI taxonomy): domain Eukaryota; kingdom Metazoa; phylum Chordata; class Actinopteri; order Perciformes; family Sebastidae; genus Sebastiscus; species Sebastiscus tertius. The sequence goes on along the minus strand of CAKAOH010024210.1, from coordinate 20,990 downwards.
TCTCAAAACACACACACACACGCATACACACACACACACAGGCCTGCACTGCATTTCCACATAGAAGTTATTCTACTGAGGTTGTTGGGACATCAGGACTTAAACCCCCCTCCAGTGTATTTTAGCATTTCTATGTTATTTCATATTTATTTGAGTCATTTCCTGACTAAGTTGATTATCCACAAAAGCAAACATTTTTTTGACAAATAATTTAATTTGATGCATGAATTTAAAAAAAATTAGATTGTTGCTGAAATGTGAATATAACGTCTGACTATAGTAGAAGCTGTAGGTCAAAGATTATCCTCCAAGTTTGCATAGACGCACTCCAATAAATCTGTTTACCTGTCTGTCAGTTTGTCTTTGTAGTTAGTTAACTAGTTAGCTGTAGTTAACTAGTTAGGTGTAGTTAACTAGTTAGGTGTAGTTAACTAGCATAACTTGTTGCAGCTAACTGAGAGTTTCATTTTATTTTTTAGTTTCCTCCACCTTAGTTTAGTGTGATTATTTTCACAACAGCATTTGTGTGTGCGGTGAATGGGTGTAATCCACGCAGTGGAAATCCCACCGTCAGAATTAACACAACACACTGACGTCTCTCTCACTCTCTCTCTTCTTAACCGTCTCCTCCTGCTGGAGATAAATTAACAGAAAGCGGCCGATACCGGAGGTTTGCGGGCCTCTAACAGGTCCGAACGACGGGAAGCACAACTTTCAGCTCAACGGAAAACCAGAGAAAAGTCCCGTTTGAGAAATAAACAGATCTCAGTGCAGCCTGGTGCGGTGTCGGTGCTGGAGCAGAGGGGAGACCAGTCGGTGCTGGTGGACGGTGAACCTCCAAAACGTCCAGAAACTGCATTTCAGACCTCGGCAACATGTCTATCCGTCCTCCGGCGGTGTGGTTTGTCGGTGCAGCAGCAGCCAGACGGCCGCCTCGCCAGGAGGAGACGGTGAAGTAGAGAGAGAGTCAGAGAGAGAGTCGGTGTGTTGTACTAATCATAGTATAATAATATGACTGCCTGTCTGTCTGCAGTTGATATTTTGAGACCAAATGTGAAAAGAAAACAAATTCTGGTACTTCTGCTGTTCAAAGATGTTGAAAGATGAACACTTGGAAGCGACTCTCTCCTGGGATTATACCAAAATACCATCTGGTTATTTAAAGTTCAGAATGATGTGTTTGTATTTCACTGTGTTGTCCCAGTTAGACAAACTATTTTGGTGTCTTGGTTGTCATATTCTATTACCAAAACATCTGTTATGGCCTCTGACGTTAGTCAGAGATGCACTGTTCACTTCTGCTCCCATTTTAACAGAAGTTGTGGCCTCACTCCTCTTGGTTTGGTCCATCCGTACCTTTTGGGGTTCCTTTGTCCGAATTTGGACGGGCCAATCAGGACTTGCCCTTCTATCCCCGCTCTGACATCACCAGCCAAGTCAAGCCCCCAGGCGTCAAATCTCCGTCCGACGTGCGGATTGGGGAAATGTGGCGTACGGAAGAGCGCTTGCCCGGTTTTGCTTGCCCGTCGCGCCGTGGTCCAGTTTTCTCGGAGTTGGGTTGTTTGGGAATGCAGCCCAAAGCGTGTGGTAAACTCCATCTAAGGCTAAATACCGGCACGAGACCAATAGTCGACAAGTACCTGAAGGGAAAGTTGAAAAGAACTTTAAAGAGAGAGTTCAAGAGGGCGTGAAACCGTTGGGAGTCTGCCCGGGGGATTCAACTCGGCGGGTTAGGGGCGGCCGCTCGGTGTGGGAGGATCCCCTCGTGGGACCTCTCACCGGCGCTGGATGGTCCCCGCAGGGCGCATTTCCTCCGAGACAGTGCGCCGCGACTGACTCTAGGTCAGCTTGGAAAGGCTCTGAGTGAAGGTGGCAAAGAAAAGGTTTATAGCGCCCCCCCACCCGGACCTCGCCACTTCCATTGCTTGCTTTTGTGGTCCTGGTAGTCTTAAAGACATTCATGGCCCGGGTACTCCATACTCTGACACTTTGTGATTTTCCTGGGCTTCTCTTTTGCCTTTCAAAAACCAGGTTTCTGTAGACAGTTGGGGTCATGCTAAGAATGGCTCCACTGTGAGTTTATATAAATGGTCATTTTGGGTGAAGTATTCCTTTAACATTCAAGTCAAAGAAAGAAAAGTTTTCTCAGTTTGTTTATGACTCTGGTCTCAGCTGTCCTTGAAGACAAACCAAACACACCTCCCCTGCAGACAAAGAAAGCCTATTCAGAGGGGAAGAATCACCAGAGCACAATACAAGTGTGCTCATTGTCAATCCAGTCACCTCCAGCCAAGATGGCTCACACTGCCTGTCCGCCTGCTCTCCATGCACACGGTGGAGGTGTGTTTGTTCAGGCTGCTCTCACACACCGTTCGTAGCTATACCAACAAAAAAGTAATGCACTGTAATTCAGGCATGTCCCACAAAATGATTTAGTGTGTAATTCACGTAATTGTTCGTCGGGAAATATAAAGAGCGGCAAACGCGTAGGGAGGAGGTTTGGGGTGAATGGGTGGGCCAAAAAATAGCAGACTTTCGCATCAGGAGACCGTCGTTCGTGTCCCGTGTGAAACCAGATTTTAAGCCACACCACCATTTTTTCCTAAACTTAATTTATCAACTTCCTTGTCTAAATCTAAGGAAGTTGTTTCCTGCGAAGATGGAAGTTTATTTGGAGACTGTATGCATGTAACAAGCAAAAGTTGTCACGTGTTGCTGGACATTCGTAGGAAAACGGAGGAATAACTTTTTCGTAAAACATCATACGATCCGTTGAATGAGAATATGTTTTTTAGTTAGATCTTCTTTGCTTGTTTGTCACTATGTTTGCGGATGTGTTACCACATCCAGTTAGTTTTCATTCGTGGTTGTAGCGTAAAAATGGTAACTTTTCTGTTTTTTGTGTGTTTGATTTGTTAGTCAAGTCAAACGTTATTTTTAAAGCACATTTAAAAACAACAACAGTTGACCAATGTGCTGAACAGGCACAAAATATGAATGAACACAAAGAAAACAACAATAAGAACAAGAGAAAACAATAAACATAATGTACACATAATAGTAGTAAGAGATTGGGCAACAATATAATAAAATACAATAAGTCTTTATTGTCCACTAGGGAGGAAATTTGTCTTTGGCTCACCAAACACTGGAAACAACAACATTAAAAAACAGACAAGTTATGTTCCACATTAAAACAGGGGGGAGGGGGGGACCAGAAGGTCGGTGTTACGCTTCCGTGACAATGGGTGCAAAATCAATAAATTAATTTTTAACTCTCTAAATGGCTTATTTTGTTTTTATGTACTCATTGTTTCATTCTCTTCTCCCTTCCAGCCTTCTTTGGTAGATGACCTCATCTTTTATATAAATATAGGTCACACTAAATGATGTTCAAGTGAGACAAAAACATTTCTGTCAACTAAACCCAACCTTTTAACTCAAGTTTATCTAAACAAATGTTGTTGACTGTCTATAGAGAGAAACTCCAGCTGGTCTCTTTGACAATCAGCTGCCACAAATTTTAATCAGTTTCCTGAAAGTTTGAGAGTTTGTTGAGACAAGTTATTTTTTACAATATAGTCGGAACAGCTCGAACAAGCAACTCAAGAGAGGTTAAAATATGCCGGTGGTTGTCTTTTAACAAGCATTTCTTTACACCAAGTTGCTCATGATGACCAATACGAGTACGGAGCTCTGCCATGTGCCGTATCAGTTGCTTGGTAACCAGAACTTAAAGGTCATTCGAGGTCAAGAGTTCCTTCACCCAAGTGTAAGGGCCTGCCTATGTGTTGGTGAGGAGGGAGAAGGAGACTTATCTCATCTATCTAAGAAAACATTGGACGTTTCTGCAAACCAGGGATACGTTAAATGTTGATGTTTTTGGACGGAGCAGACTCTACTTCTTGAGGAGGCTTAGGTCATTTAATGTGTATATCAACACTACATATCACCGTAGCACTTTTACCTACTGTCTGACATTTTTTAGAGTAAACTCATTGGTTTATAGAAAAATAATTATAGATTTAAAGTATAATTTTAGCTCTACTAGAGATCATTCCATAATCTCAACCACGACCATGGTCTAATGTGATCAGCAGTTATGGCCGAACCCAACGCGGGGAGATTGGTACCCCTCGAGGCGTTTCACCATGGATCCAAGTGGCCACAATTTGATTCACAGAAGAAGAAAAACAATTTATATTTCTGCTCTGCTGCTGTTTTATAATCACAGTAAATTCAGTTTAACTCAGTTTTACTAATGACTTTGGAAGCTTCTTGTTGTGTTGCTTTGAGCACGTTTTTCATCCCAGTCTAACCTCATTACTTCAGATTTGGCTCGGCTCTGTTGGTTTTGTCGGCGTTTGTTTGTGCCTCCCAGGTAATGCTGTCTCACTGTGAGGGAGGGACACTTCCTTGCCAAATTGGTTTCAGGTGTTTCACTGCAGCAGTATAAGTAGGTTACCAAGTTGAACCGCTTGTTTGGAAGTTGTTGAAGATGCAACTTTTTTGGGAAGAATCACACAACTTCTTCCTGCAGCATCGATGTTATTTATAGCAGTACGTTTTTAATTAAATGCTGTAACTGAACCTCGCTGCACTGATACAAACAGGGTCTGGTATGTAACCTGGCCCGTGAAACCTGTGAACCAAACCACTAATCACAATGACTTGCTGCTTTCTGCGCTCTCGTAAAACTTGCTGCTCTCATTGCTTATTTTTTAAATGAACAAATCATAGTAATTTAGTTGTAATTTTTATGTAACATTTGCAGCTGAAGGCAAAAGAGTTTCTTTTAGGTTTTGTCTGTAACTTAAAATAACAAAATTATTTAATTTTAACCTCCGTCCATCCATCAATCCATCCATTTTCTTACTCTTATCTGGGGCCGGGTCTTGGGGGCAGCAGGCTAAGCAGGAAATTCCAGATGTCCCTCTCCCCAGCAACGTTTTCCTGCTCTTCCTGTCCTGGGGCACCCCGGAGCCTTCCCAGACCAGAGCAGATATATAATCTCTCCAGCGTGTCTTGGGTCTACCCAGGGCGTCTTACCAGGCAAGAAAGTTTATTCTAGGGTGCTGGAAAGGAGGCTTCAACCGATTGTCAAACCTCTGTTTCAGGAGGAGCAATGCAGATTCCGTCCTGGCTGTGGAACAGTGGACCAGCTCTTTACCCTCACAGGGCTGTTGGGAGGGGTCATGGGAGTTTGCCCATCCAGTCTACATGGGTTTTGTGGACTTGAAAAAGGCTTATGACCGTGTCCTGTGGGGGGTACTGCAGGAAAATGGGGTGCTGGGGTCGTTGTTACGAGCCATCCGGTCCTTGTATAAACAAAGTGAGAGCTGTGTCCGTATGCTCGGCACAAAGTCAAACACATTTCCGGTGGGTGTTGGCCTCCGCCAGGGGTTGTCCCTTGTCATCGATCCTGTTTGTGATTTTCATGGGACAGGATCTCAAGATGCAGCCTGGGAGAAGAGAGCGTCCGGTTTGGGGATCTCAGAATCTGCTCTTTGCAGATGATGTGATTCTGTTGGCTGCATCAGACCGTGACCTTCAGCATGCACTGGGGCGGTTTGCAGCGGAGTGTGAAGGGATGAGAGTGTGTACCTCCAAGTCTGAGGCCATGGTGCTCTGCTAGAAACCGGTTACACTGGCACCCGCTGGGTTGGGAGTGAGTCTTTGACCCAAGCGAGGGAGTTCAAGTATCTCGGGGTCTTGTTTCAAATGTAATATGCAGGTAAACTGAATCCCTCCAATTTTGATATCAGCAGTTATTTTCATTGCCTTGTTTTAAAGTAAAACTAAGAGCTAACATTATTAATTGCACTGCATGAATTGTAATAACCGGATAAATTCCTTTGTTATCTGATCTAGTTCAACCACTGATGCTCCTTCACCGAGTCAGGTTTTTAAGAGGAGATAAATGTGCAGTCAGACTGTGACTGGTCCAGCCGTGTCTGTAGTCGCTCCTCTGTGGGAAGAAAACTGACTGTGTGTGATGAATAAGGAGAGCAGAAACTCTCTCGCCGTCTCCACACATCATTAATAAACTGGCCTTAATTGCATGTGAACGTCCTCGGAGTAAAGAGATATTTTTGTGTCTCATTTAAAAGACAAATCGCTGAACCCGTCATCAATAATCTCACCGAGCAGGGAGATGTGTGATGCTGCCGCTGTGCGTGTTACTCAGAGTGTCTACTTTTATATGTGTGATGATAAAAAAGGCAGAGCATGTCAGAGTGAGTGGATGTTTTACAGTTTTTTTCTCATTCGCTTTGGCTCAATTCTTGAATGAGAGTTATTTTTTTCAATACATTCAGTTCAAATCTCTTTTTAAAATTAGTTTGTTGTTCAAAACAGATTAGAATTTCTCTCTTTTATTCATTCAAGGAAATTTCACGTGTTTTGGTACACGTGTGCAAAAGAGTCAGTAGAATAACCACTTACACACGTCTTGCTGAGTTGATTCTCAGTGAAACTGTCGTTGTTGTCACAACTTCTAAACATTCGTTCATCGTTTGAGCCGTCACATGCAAAATGATTCATTCAATTATCAAAATCTGTCAGACATACATGTATATTCCATAAACATCTATGACGAGGAGGTACAATTTGTTTTTGTTTTTACTGAAATAACAAATTCTTGCAGGGTTGTTGTTGTTGTTGTTGTTGTTTTTTGGCATAGACTTTGTTTTGTGGCAAAATTTCTGTTCACAGTATATGAATTTTCTGTCTATAATACATGTAACACGTTGCTACACTAATTAATTCAATGTATACATACACATCTGTATATCCTTTTTCTGTATAGCTACTACTGTATTGACTTTTCCCAGTAAAGTTTTACCTGCTGTTGAAATCGTAATCTAAACAGCTTGTTGAAGAATGAGTTTTCATGTCCTCATATAACCTGTTATGACCTGACACCCGGGCACATCTGGTCTTAGAAAAACAAGACAAAACAGGTGTATTGGACAGAACAGTACAAAAAACAATTCAGGGAATATTAGGAGAAAGGTACAAAAACTTTTCCGGGAAATTTGATATGACCTGCCAAGAGTTTGACCTGCCAAAGACCCTGGACTTCTCCCACACAGAAGAACAGGATGGTTACTGATAAGACGAGTGATTTAATAACCATTGGACCAGGTGTATCCTGTGTGAGTCGTTGGCGTGAACCTGATTGGTGGAAAGTGACGTGAGTGTTTACTGTTGGATATAAAAGTAAGGGCGTATGCACTCCGAGTTTCGATCTTGTCTTGTTTGTATGACTGTAAGAATAAACGATCCCTCTGGGCTGCCCTCTTCAGATTGCTTCTCGTCTCCTTATTTCTGCTACAACATAAATTGCCGACCACAAAGGTTTTGAGACATCTCCGCTTCTTCAACCAACCGACAATCACGCAGGAGGCGCCATATCAGGTAGATTTTATATCTAATTATATTGCGATACACAACAGCATTCAGCAAGACAGAACTGACAGTCTTGTATAATACAATAAGTGTGAACAAAAAAAAGTCGAACAAAACACAGATTTGTATACGAGAAGCATTTCCAGGGTTGATGGTGAAAAAAACATCTAATCATTTTGACCAGTACGGCTCACACAATGACAATGTTGTTTTGAAGCATGAATGAAGTGTTTTGGGTGAGTTACTACCTTTAGCAGACTTGCTATAGAGTCGTGATGTCCCCATCAAACAGGAATGGAGCCGATCCCAGCTGACATTGGGCGAAGGCGGGGTACACCCTGGACAGGTCGCCAGACTATCACAGGGCTGACACATAGAGACAGACAACCGTCCACGCTCACATTCACACCTACGGGACATTTAGAGTCAACAACTAACCTGCATGTCTTTGGACTGTGGGAGGAAACCTGAGAACCCGGAGAAGACCCACGCTAACACGGGGAGAACGTGCAAACTCCACATACACTCCGGTTTCAAACCCTCTTGCGGTGAGGCGACAGCGCTAACCACTGCACCACCTTGCCGCTTTGTCTGCAACAGCATATTTATGTTAAATACTTTTAATTTTAATTTTAATTTTAATTCTCAGGAAAGAATACAGAATATTTCACACCCCTGGCATGAACTAATATTCATCAGTTTTCATTCATTCACTCGTTTTTTGTTTTTTTGCCCCTGCTTGAGTATTTCTTTCTACTGACCGGCATGTTGGAAGGGAAGCAGCCATAATAATAAGAGCTATTGGTGCTGGTTATTTATGTAATATGGTCATGTCCTGTGAAGTATATTTGTATAAAGGTCGTCAATGGAAAGGCACACTAGACATTCGTATACAAAACAACTACTGTCTCACTCCATCTATCTGTTTGTCTCTCACAGAAGGTGTCTCACACACACACGCACACACACACACATAATGTATATATATATATATAGTATATTCTTCTTTATTGAGTGCTTCTCTTCCCACTCTCTGTGTCTCCCACTCATTTCACACTGTCTCTTTACAGCACACAGGAGGACACACACATCTCCATGAATGGCTCTCCTTTGCCCTTTTATTCCCAATATGCTTGTTGTTACTGTATGTATGTGGGTGTGAAGTGAATGAGAGAGAAAGAAACACAGACACTTAAACACAACTTAACACACAGAGAAACATTCCCAAGTAAAAACACTTTTGTTCACTCAAGTTTTGAAAGAAGTTGTTGAGTTTTTTTGCCGTCACACACATTCATACACATCACTTTGTAAATTCTCTGGCAATTTTACATGTCGGTTTCAAAAAGGACCTGAGTTTTTTTTCCCTGTAAAAGTCGCTCTGTCAGTCTGTTAACTCAATCATTTGTTCAGCTCTTCTTCTGTGGTTCGAGAATATAAAATAACCACGTTAACATATGTAGAACACACAAAGTTGTGATGCTCTCAGGAACTTTGTGGATATCGATGGCCTCTAGATTTTTAAAGTTTCCACAAAACAGATTTCTTGAGACAGAATATAAATCATCAGTTCAGTTGCATCAATAACATACTCAATAGTAATTATACAGTAAGATAAACAATGGAAATATAGCATTGTATTTCACTACTTTCCAAAAGCTTCAATGCAAACTGCGCTGGAATATATTTAGAATAACAATCTATCAAATGACAGTGTGAAAACAATGACAATATGAACTGTCAGTGATGAACTATCAGCTGAATCTGTGGCTTCTCTCGGCTTTACAGAGCATGGTAGTTTCAGCTCTTTGTTTATCTGTCCAGACACAAACACAGAACTTTCAACCAGGACACCGTTTGTGTCCCGTGTAAAACTAGGTAACAAGGTAACGTTGACTTATTTTGTCACGTGAGTCGCTAGTCAGTGAAGTTACTGTCAACCACGACTGTTTCCTAACCCTACCTAAGTAACTTCGACAAATGGTTCATGGGTTATGAAAGGGGGCGGGGATAAAGTGTAGGGGGCGGGGATAACCCACACCAATGAAACAGGAACTCTCTGTTGAATGATGCCTCCCACATGAGTCCACGACAGTTATGAGAAGATGAGTTATGAAATAGGTTGGGGCGGGTCTTTGAGTCGTATTGGAGTGTAATTATCGTCAGGCCTGGACCGTCATCATGGCTGACAAATTTGGAGCAGATTTGACAAAGTATGCAGTAGTTTTAACAACTTCCTGTTGTATGGCAAAAGGCGCTTTTTCACGGTTTGATACATTTTGATCGCAAAGGTCTTTAGATGGTCATGACCGAATTTGAAGGCGATCAGATGAATTTTCTAAGAGGAGTTTGTTTAAGTATGCAGCCTGTAAAACGCTAAAAATGGGCAAAAATGGCACATTGAATTAAAATTGACTGACTTCCTGTTGGGTTTTGGGTATACCTCCAAGAGGCTTTTTTGTGCGTCTTCATATGTTCTATCTGCCTACCACATTTGGTACATGTAGGTTAAACCTGAATGAGGGGCTCAAGTTTACCAAGTTTGTAGGGGGCGCCAGCAATCCATTTTGCCACAGCCAAGCCCAAAACCCTTAAAAAAAAAAATCTGATTTTCCACCATGTGTAATGAATGTGCAAAGTTTAACAACTTTTTGAGCTTTTGAGATAATGATTCCTTCAGTTTCAATAGGTCCTTCACTGCCCGACGTGTGCCCGGGTCCTAATGATGGACCTACTGTCTGTGTCGGGCTGCTTCTTGTTCAGTGCTGGGGTTTGCTTTTTAAGTGACCATGGTAACAACAATTGCATTGTTCTGACAGAAATATGCAGCCCGAGCTGAACTCTTATCTGTCATCTGTTTCCATTTCTGTCTCTTCACAGCTTTAGCCGATGAGTTAATTACAATGAGTCATTTCATTAAGACTTCATCCTCATGGAGAAACACAGCCTGAAGAAGCAAATGCCACGGAGAATGTTTAGTGTTTTAATATGAGAATTGTCTGTAGGTGGATTTACAGTTAACAAGCATATATTCAATAATATGAAGCCGTCTCAGTCTCTGAGGTCGAACGGCGTCCTGCAGCAGCAAACAGAACATGGACCGCAGCAGAACGTCAGTACCTGAGGACAGAATGTGTGGGTGGATTTACAGAAACCATGCAGGAATAAATAAGTGAAATTTGAGGTGTGTGTTGACCAGCAGTCGTCAAGGATGTCGAAGGGCTGTATGAATGGACCTGAGATGGTATACAGATACAAGAGATTGAATCTACTTATCTGAGATGATTTGGTTGAATGTATTTGAAATTTATTTGTATATTTTATCAATATTATTATCATTATTATTCCTAGGAAATCTGCCTTCCCATGCAAAATTTAAAAAAAATCAGCCGTACGTGCTACAACTTTGTAACTTCCTCCAAAATGTTCAGATGCTTCAACTTGGCAGGAATTATGACGTCCATCACTCTGTTTTTCTCAGAAACTGTGAAACTTATTAAACCTCTCCTCCCACATTTCTTTGCTCAATTGACACTAAACTTGTTGCATCTTCAGACTGTCCTCCACAAACCATCCACACAGATTTATGAATCACTCAAAATTGAGCCCACAGTTCATCAAAACATTTTAGTGTAAACAGAACTGTACACAGTTACTGCAAAGTCTCACTAAATAAAGTTCAAGTATTAACGAAAATAAATGACAACATTTCGAGACCTTGGTAGATGTAGGGGGGTACATTTCAGAATTTTATATCAAAGACTGTATTTTTGACAATATTTTGAAATCTCTCCTCATGTGAACTGGAAATCAAGTATTTTTAAACATCAGTTTGTCACTTATGGAGCGATCAATCTTTATTAAAATCAATTACTGACATTTCTGTGTTGTCTAGATGAATTTCTCAGAATTTTGTCTCGAAAACTGAATTTTTGACACTAGTTTGAAATCTGCCTTCACATGCAACCCTGCGACTGCCTCAGTCATAGTAGGAAATAGGATTTTCCGCCGAGTAGTACGCTCACCAACATAGTGACCTGCCCTTGGTGTTTGAGGTTGTGGGTTCGAGACCTGATTGAGGCAGAACGAACATGCTAATGCCTTAATGGAGTAAACAATTTAAAAATGGATAAAACTTGCATACAGCCCTTTTAACTTATCTCACTGATTTTTTTTTTATCTCTCTGGTTTTCTTTCACTTTCTATCTTTTTTGATTTTTTTTGGTTTTGGTATTTCGTTCTTTCTCTCTGCCACCAGTCTCCATCTCTCACTTTACCTAGTTTATTTCCTCCCTCTCTCCCTTGTCTCTCCAGTCCGTAGACTGACACACACATGCAACAGATATACCTGCCACACACACACACGCACACGCACACGCACACGCACACACACACACACACACACACACACACAGTCCTCTCACAGCCATCAGAGGCTCCATTACAGCAGTATACAGGAACCATCTGTTGGTCGGAATTGAATCCGGCTCAATTAGCATCTCATTTGCATCTGATTAGCATGTCATTAACGGAGCATTATGCAGAGTAATGTGATTGCTAAACGAGTTTCGCTTCCCCTACTGAGTAAAAACCTCTGTTCTGCTAATCGCTGCTGGCTCAGCCTCTCTCCTGTCGACGAGAAGTGTGTGTGTGTGTGTGTGTGTGTGTGTGTGTGCGTGTGCGTGTGTGAAACTGAACTTTTGTGGGTGAAGCCACTGTTACCATACCAACGCCCAACACTGGGCTGGAGGATTGTTGGACATGTCAACAACATGTAGACATTCAGAAGCTGAAGGGACATTTTTTTACTGTCAAACACAAGTGAAACTATTACAGTATATTAGTCTGAATATAAGAAGAGGACATTTTTTCTCGGAATTATGTTTGGAAAAAGTGGGTGTCATCTTATATTTGAGCATGTGACATTACAAGACGGAGTTATTGTTCTTGTTGAGCTTGTTGTCTGTCCGAAATGTTTAAACCCCCCCTCCAGTGTATTTTGGCATTTCTATGATATTTCATATTTATTTGAGTAATTTCTTGACTAAGTTGATCAGCAACACTGTTTGCGAAAAAATTTTGACAAATACTTTTTTGCTCAAAGTTAACAAAGAAGGTTTTTGGTAAGATATGAATATGACGTCTGACTATAGTAGAAGCTGCAGGTCAAAGGTCATCCTCCGTTAGGTGTTGCAACTTGTTGCATCAGCTAACTGAGGAGTTTCATTTTATTTTTAGTTTCCTCCACTTTAGTTTAGTGTGTTTTCACCATGGCATTAATGTGTGTGCTGAACGAGTGAAATCAACACACCGAATTACACAAAATCCCACCGTCAGGATTAACCCAACACACTGACTGTCTCTCTCACTCGCTCTCTTCTTTACCGTCTCCTCCTGCTGAAGATAAATTAACAGAAAGCAGCTGATACCAGAGGTTTGCCGGCCTCTAACAGGTCCGAACTACGGGGAGCACAACTTTCAGCTCAACAGAAAACCAGAGAGAAGTCCCGTTTGAGAAGTAAATGAATCTCAGTGCAGCCCGGTGCGGTGTCGGTGCTGGAGCTGAGGAGAGAGCGGTCGGTGCTGGTGGACGGTGAACCTCCAAAACATCCCCGAATCTGCATTTCAAACGGCGGACCACAGCAACATGTCTATCGTTAAGTGGATTGTTATCAATCCACTTAACGAGGAGCGGCTTTACCCACAAGTGCTTTCCCTGTCCGCATTTGTTTTTTTATTCAGAGAAAATGACCTTTTTTCCGTTCTGATATCAATGTGCACGCAGCATCAGCCTCACATACCACTACCAATATTTGCTTCAAAGCCCGGCGCTCTTTCTGTGGGCTTGATTTTTTCCCGAATTACGTCGCAGTTTTAAACTGTTTTGAACACGTGGTTGAATTCAAACAAAACAAAACTACTTGGCTAGGTTTAGTGAAAAATCATCATGTGTTGGCTTGAAATGGCTAAGAAAACAAAAATGTAGACTTGTGATTCGTCAAAAACAAAGCGACAAAATATGTTTCCCTCGAAACATAATGAAGTTTTGCTTCATGGGAACACAACTTTTAGAGGACCAGGCTACAGGAAACACAACACAGTAATAAATCATCGGGAAACCATGTTTGCTGTTTAATAACTGCCAAAATAATGTCCTGTTAAGATTACAGAGTGTATTTTTTTAAATTGTTTAAAACGTGAATGTGGTCTAACTTGTCAAAAGAATTTGAAAATAGAAGTATGTGGAGGAAACCTCAGTTTTGGTCCCATTAGTGGCAAAAGCACCGTAGACTTTTACAGATTAAAACCCTTTTTTTTAGTTTCTCTTTCTCCGTCTCTGATGTGTCGGCTGAAAGGCGGGATGATGAGGTGCCGTAATGTTTCAGGGAAATAACACACATCACTCATGGACTTTTTCCATCATCTCCTCTGACCTGCATGAACTTCCCTCCATCATCTTTCTTTTCTTTTATTCTGTTTGCTTCCCGTCCGTCCCTCAGTCCATTTACTTCACTTTGATTTATCAGTTCATTGTTCTTAAATCACCCAAACTTTTTTTTCTTTCTTTCGATTTCAGCGGTCGGCCTGCTCTTTGGTGTCTCCTGTCTGTCTCTCTGACTTGGTTCTATCGTCCATCTGTGGCTTGTATTTTATTATCTGTTCCTTTATTCCGTGTCCATCATCCATCTGCTGTCTCACTCTCTCGGTTTCAATCATCCATCCTGTCCTCGCTGTTTATCACTCCATCTTATCTTGTCACTCTTTCATGTAATAGCCATTCCTCTCTTTAGAAACCTGTCCGTCTCTCATCCCTCTTCAATTCCTCCATTGACTCTTTTTTCCACTTCTGTTTTTTCTTCCCCACTCTGTCTGTCGACCTGTCAGTATTTTGGGGCATTTTTGTCATTTTTCTCTTTTGTTAAAACGTATTTTTAAAATAATTTTATCCACTCATTCACTTAGTTGTAAAAAAAATAATATATTTTCTGAAAGCTTTGGATGAATTTGCTGAAGTTGAAGGATGATTTATTTTGCTTTATGGTCTTTTCTTTGGTTCACTTGTTGAGTTTCTCTCCATTTCACATTAAATACTGCTTTTGTCCGAAGCACTCCGCATTCTTCCTCACTCATACACCATTCAGCTTTCATTCAAAGTGCTTTCCTGCTCACTGGGAACAATCTGGAGCTTCAATCAGTGATTCAGTAAATGCAGGCTGGGGAGTAACGGATTACATGGAACGGCGTTACGTAATTAGTAGGGCTGTCAACCGGTTAAAATATATAGATTTTTTTTTTATCTATTCAAAATGTACCTTAAAGGGACTGTTTGTAAGAATTAGAAATGCTTGTTAGCAGCGACACCTGTGGCCGTTAAGTCAACGAAAGTCGACATTGGGCTCAAGCACACGCTGACTTAATGGCCACAGGTGTCGCTGTTAACAAGCATGTCTGATTTTTACAAACAGTCTCTTTAACAGCAGGCTGAAAATCTTCTATGTTTTCTCTCTGGTTGAAAGTTTCAAGTCTGATGTTGGTGAGGTTGGGTGTGGTCAGAAGTGTGCTTTGTTGAACCTGTAACCACGTCCAACAGTGATGTCACCAGGTCCTGGAGTACGCCTGTACATCACTGCAGCCAGGTGAGAAATAAACCACCGGAGGGGGTGTTGTTGCTCTTTAACCAAAGGATTTGAGCCTGAACAAAACTATAAAAACTTTAATCATTGACCCGTTTTCAATGTTTACTAAAAGAAAAATGATGTGATTAATTATTTTTTTTTAACCTCAGACTCATTGGCCGTGGGCCATTTTCTGTGAAGAACATATAAAAGAACATATTTTTTAATGACTGCACACTGTACACCCCCCTACACAATTATATTACATATTTGATGTTCAGGTCCTCTGGACTCCCGAGGGAGATAAATGTGTGGAAATTGTAGGTGTAAGTGTGTGTGTGTGTGTGTTTGTTTGTTTGTGTTTGTGTCTATATGTGTGTGAGTTTTGTCTTTCTGCTCATGCTGTTCCTGCACATTTTGGCCTCTGTCTTGCGGGAACTATTCTATATTTTCTCACACTACATCCCAGCTGCAAATTGGCTGTGTGGCTCCTTAGCGCAATCGATCAAGATGGCGAAAAGATTCTCTGCTCAGAGAAGCTTTGGAAGATGAAGATGAAGAGGAAGAGTTTTCAGAATATGAGGATCATATTTCTGTCAATTCAGAGTCTGACAATGAGTATGAAGAAGAGGATGAGACTGACCATCAGGCAGCTCCAAAAACGAGCCCGCCAGCAGCCGGCAAGTGGAGAAATATGGATGTCAAAAATGCAACACACACACAGTAAAACTCTGTGTCATGTGTTGTATAGGCTGCCATTAATAGGCTGTGTGTTCAATGGGGCTGTGTTGTGTAGACCGATATGAATTTCTAATTAAGGTCAAAGAAATAATCGTCAATATATCAAAAACCTTGTTTCATTTATATTTGTTCAAGATAAATGTTTTTTTCCACCCATATCTTCATTATAATTGATTTTTCTTTTTTATTACATTTTATCACAAAAAACGAATAGCACTTTTGTTCATAAATATTATCCTACAAAGGTAAATGGCAAATATTAACCATATATGCTGTCTATATTGCTTGTAATTGGGATAAAGTATTTTTCCATCAATTGTTATGGCTGTATTGATTTAAAAACCCAATAATGGAGTGGGTCCACCAGACCCGCCAACATTGGCTGAGTAACAAAAACATGAACACCACACAAGGGTTAAGTACGGAAGTTGTGTGACAAAAACTACAGGGTGCTTTCACATTAGGGACCTGGGCCCGGATCCGAGTACATTGTCCACAAAGTCCAGTTTGTTTAATTAGAGTGAACGCTCCGTACCGTACTCAGGGACGGTTCGTTGATCCGTGCCCGAGTCCACTTGAAAATGTGGTCTGGAATATGATTCTTCTGTACTCGGGTACGGTTCACATCAGGTGTGAAAGCCAACCGTACCGAAACATGGAAGTGGACCGTTATTTATTGTGAGTAACGTTAGCAGTCAGCGAGTAGTTGTGAAAGGGCAGGCATTTTTCAACGCCGTCGTTCTCCTCCGAAATCTGTATATGCTCGCAGCATGCACCGATCTCATCCTCTGAGCTGCACGGCCGTGGGTGATAAAGCAGGAAGGGAGGCGAGAGGTTCGTTAAAATATAGACAATAGTAGGTGATGTTTGTTATTCTATTTAGCTAGTCTAATGGTCTACCGCTGAAGAACGAGAGACGCTCAGCTGCTCAGAAATAAGATTTTATTTCAACCAAATCAGAGGCGGTGATCATTGGAAAGAGTAACGACGACGGTTTAGGTGAGTTTTATTTTGTTTCTGTCCAGTTTGAATGAAATGTTCTACAGTGCTCCGCCACCAAAACAGCTGATCTAAACATAAACAGATACACGTGGATGATGACGCAAGTGAAGTCGGGTACAGAACAACTTTACTAATGTGAAAGCTGAACGGTGGGGGGGGGCAATCGCACTCGGGCATGGTACGGATCAATCGTACCTAATGTGAAAACGCCCTTAGTTAGGTTTAGGTAAAGATGGTGGTTTGGGTTAAAATAACTCCGGAAGTGACGTAACTTAAGTACGGAAGTTACGTGACAAATAAATCAACGTAGAATTCTGTTTTTACACGGGACAGAAACAGCAGTCTCCTGGGCAAACGTTTTTGAATCCACCCCGATCACCCTCTACACGGCATTTGACGCTGTTCATACTTCCTCGTTCACAACTACATGGATTACAGACGAATTGATTTTGTATATATATATATATATATATATATGAATTACGTTGCATTTACTTTTCGTAGGTATAGCTACGAACGGAGCATGACACCAGCCTGCACAAACACACCAAACCAAAAAATATGTATACAATGAAAGAGAAAAAGCTACTTTCCCCCCAGTAAGGTCGGTATCCCAGCATGGAAACAAACTGTGGAGTCTGTGTGCTCCTCCTCTTCTTCACTCTGCTGCTCCTGCAGGTTCAGTCAGTCCATTTCCACTCTGTCTCTCCCTGCAGATGTCTCATTCATCTCAACACCTCCTCTCCCTGGACTCTCACATCCATCCATCCATGTGCTGGGCTGATGGAGAGAGAAGGAGGAGGAGGCGGAGGAGGAGGAGGAGAGAGATTACACTCCATCCTCCTCTCCCCAGACTCTCCATATATGATCTGCTGCAATGCAGTTACAGTGAGAGGATCGCTGGTTTTGACACTTGCAATGAATTATCAATGGATTGGCTGTGTGCTAATGCCGTTAAGTGTCATCTAGTCATGGGAGGCCGACTCAGCACGTCGAATATAATATATTTTTTAAATTATTAGAAAAGTGTGTGAACTGTAATGGACTCATGGTTGGTAATGCAGTGTGACGTGCCTAACACAGATGTGTGTCTGAGGAATATATATGAAGAATTTAGAGGAGCTGTCCATATTTTTATACTACTACTTCTATACTTTGTCACTGCATGAATTTTTTTAACCCTGTGAGACCCGCGATCCCGACTGACTATACCATCTTCAGAGGCTCTAGTAGGTTCAGTTTTAGGACTAAAGTGAAGACACAGATATCATATGAAACTAGAAAACCGAAGGAATCCATTGGTACCAACCATGTCGGGAAGGAGGCTAAATCACGCTCCAAATTTTGGCTAAATTTTAGCGAAGAAAAATCATCATGACCATTTTCAAAGGGGTCCCTTGACCCCTAACCTGCAGATATGTGAATGAAAATGGGTTTTATGGGTACTGTTATGTGCTGGTAACAAAACGTGGACCCACAAGCAGCACACAACTAGTCAAAATAGAAATTGTAACAAAAGGAGAATTTATTAATAATAATGATAAATTGTACGATGGACAGGGCTGGGGGGTCCTCAGAATCCGATGTGGCCGTGATAAAGACTATCAGTCTTAAAGGAAGCGAGGGACATGGGAGATGGGGTTCAAGGGATCCTCCAGATGGTAAGTCGAGTCCACGAGTGATCCGAGGAGGAAGAATGGCGTCGGAGAGTGAGCAGGTAGATACAGCAGGAAGCGGAGGCAGCTGACAGATAAGTATACCTTGGACAAAAGGACAAAAACTGGATGAGTAGAAAAAGGTACAAGAGCAGAGACAAAGTCAAAACAGCTAAGCAAGGTAAGAGAGCCTGAATGCGTTACTACCACGGTGGTGACGAAAACGATCTGGCGATGAATGGCAGGAAGACCGGAGTTGATATACTGCAGGAGTGTGTCTTGATTGAATGATTGATGTCAGCTGCTCCAGCAGCAACCGCCCAGGAGAAGGAGGAGGAGAAGGCCACACCTCCTTACACACAGACAGACTAGACTGACAGGATAAAACACACAGGAGACAAAAGGACAGGGAAACAGAGGAAACACAGGGAAAACTAGACTGCCAGGTGATCTCATGACAGGTACCCACAAGTCTCCCCTTTACAGACATGCCCACTTTATGATAATCACATGCAGTTTGAGCAAAAACCATGCAGTTTTTTATCACATTGGTCAATCATAACAATCAAGCACAACCCTGCACCAATTGCCGCAATGCCTGATTTGGTGTGAATGCAGCCTTAGAAAGTTCCAGTGAGTTTTTTTTTCTCCTGAAGTTAAACTTTACAAATTCTGTGAGTTAAAAAAAACTTTCTGAGACGAAAACCAAATACTTCCTTATCTACTTACTTAAAGGGACTCTACGTAAGAATCAGAAACTGCTTGTCAACAGCGACACCTGTGGCCATTAAGTCAACGAAAGTCAGCGTCCTGTTGCTCGCACTTGCTCGCTCTATATAGACATGAACGAGCATCGATCAAAACAGTGAGGCGACACACGTCAGCTAAAACCACAATATCACTCTATATTTCACCTGCTTGGCAGTAATGTTAGCTGACCAGACGAAGGTCTCTCCATGTATCACTGCTGATTCTGTGTTTTCCTGCTTCAGACTCCTGACCACGGCCGGCGGGAACAGGGGAGACACCGGAATTTTGGTCGGAGACGATAACGTTTCTCTCTGCGGAGCCCCATCACTTCACAAGACACGGAAAACCTCTGTTGGTCTGGAGGAGCTGCAGCAGTTATTTCTGCACAAAGGTCCACTAGATTCACTAGATATTCTCAGAGCTAATCTAACTCTTCTGCAGTGTGTAGTGTGCGCGCATGCACGTGAGAGTTGGAGCGAGAGAGCAAGTCAGAACGAGCGCGGTGTGTGAGTGAAGGCAAGCAGCGGAGCAGGTCACTCCGACTCTGGCCCTGGAGACCAAAGCTATGATCTCCCCTGTGTCTTCTGACCACACGGGCTTCATTAGATAAAACTTTGCGGTTTTGGTGCTTCCGTGTACTTTGTGTTGCAGTTTGAGTCTGAACAGCGTAGCCACATGCGCATGGGACACCGATCCACAATGATTTATACGTGTTAGGACAACAGTACCTTTAAACCACTTTTTTTTTCAATCATCTAAATGTACATTTTATAGATGGTTATGTGTTTTACAGAATAGAATTAGATCCTCAGAGTATAGATTTGTGGTAAAAGCTCCATCTAAAGAAGCATGATGTGATCAGGATGGAGCTCCACATTGACTGTCCCTTGCTGGTTTTCACAATCTGCTTCAAAGCTACTTTATTTCCTTCTCCTTATTCATTATTTATTTCTGTACCAGTCTCAATCTGTGCTGGGTTTTGATGATCTTTGGGTTCTTTTTCCCAATTCTCTTTTGTCTTTGTCATCTTATTTTGCCCCCCATTCTCTTTTGTGGAGAGATTTTTTCACCCTGAAGAATTATTATATATTTTTTTTTCCCCACTGAGTTGACATTTCTTTAGATTTTTCTCTGTGTTTCATCATGTGGATTTGCAAAACAACCAAACTAACACTAAACAACAAGTCGCTTCGACTTTCTGATTTGTCTTGATCCTTGTCTCTCTGCTGACTTTACATTCATCATGCCAGACATGCAGGAGGTCTTCATGCAATATGTATCAGTGGATGTCCTGCAGCATGCATACTGTTAGTGTTTACTATACACTGGCTCCTGAGTTTACATTCCTGTGCATGTTTCCAGAGTGTGTGAAGTAGTGTGTTGGGTAACTGCAGTGTGATCTGTGGATCTGTGGCTTGGCCGGCATTGTAAAAGGTCGGTCCACCGTTTTGGTCCAGACTGAAATATCTCAATGACTACTGGATGGGTTGCCATGACATTTGGTATAGCCATTCAACGGTACAGCCAGACAATGAAGACTTCTGGTCTCCTGATTTTTTTCCTTTAGTGCTGCCATGGTTTCTCTAAAAAAATATTTTACTACGAACCCGCAGTATCAATTTCATTTCAAGGGAACATATTGTCTCCCGGATTATGTTAGTATTTGACGTATCACAAATATGTTTAATCAAAATCCTCATAGGGAGAAGGTTGGTTGGGTGGATGGATGGATGGGTGGGTCAAACCAGGAGACCCAGGAGACCCAGGAGACCCGTGTTTATGTCCCGTGTGAAACCAACAGTAACATATTTATTTT
>CAKAOH010024209.1:0-24813 GCA_916701665.1 Sebastiscus tertius | reverse complement strand
TATTAGTAAAAATAATATTTGTAAAATATAAAAAAAGCTCAGTTTAGGATCTTAACTGCTACATCTTACAAAGTTACACCAAAATACATTAATATATACACAAATAAATAAAGTTATTGTGAGTTGTCTCACGGATGTTCACATCCAAGGATGGTCTATTCTACTTCTATTTGAGGCTTATAAAAATCAGTGAGACCAGATAAATAATGAAAAACTACCTCAAGGCAATGCACAATAACACCACCACCTTTTAGTTGCTATGGCAATACGTGATCACGACAGTGTCAAGGTAACAGAGAAATCCAACTGCCAGAAACTGTGTTTTCCATCCAGATGAGCTTTTAACGAAATTAACCAGAAAAACATTACAGTCTAGTGATGGGAATTCCGGCTCTTTTTAGTGAGCCAGATCATTTGGCTCAACTCACCAAGAAGAGTCAGCTCTTTCGGCTCCCAAACGGTTCTTCGTTTTACCACTTCTGCCTTTTAAATTCAGCCAAATTTAGCGTTGTTTTGACCTTTGATTAGTATGTGTGCACATATATCACTTAAATTATTCAATATAATTATACTAAACCCTATAATTTCCTAAATACCATAATTGTACATGCTGCTTTGTTTCTGACCATCACTCATCTTGTCTGCAATTTGCACACCGCACTCTTCTCTCTCTTTCTCTCTGCATCTTCCTCCTGCTCTGTACCTGTAGACCGCCAGCGCACCGTGCACCCCCGCCCCTCCCTGCCTGATGGTATGATCCTTGTCTGTCATCACCTGATTGGTCGCACGGACGTCATTACCACAACATTCAGTCACAGTCATGTACCTTACATGTCCACAGGGGCGTTTTTATCGTGAGGGGACGCAACACTTCCCAACATTGGACTCTTGGTGGGCTGTCCTAGACACAAGGCTGTCCCCACCTGATTGGACGAACGCTTTCCCTCCATTGACTGCTGCTCCCAGCTTTCAAACCGGAAACAGTATGGAGGCTCATTTGGAAACGTTCTTCTCTTATTTCATGAAAATAGTTCACCGAAATGTGTTTCTGAAAACATTTGAGGTGAGAGATAAGCCACGAAGTCGCTGAATCTGTCTTTATTTTGGATCGACAACGTTTATTTTAAAAAATTCTCGGGAGTTTCGAGAGGCGACGAGTCATGTCGGACGCCCGTGATTTACATAAAGTAGACTAGCCCTCAACTTTATGCAAATGAGGAGCGGGTGTTCACGACGCCACACTACCAGAATGCATTGCGCGGCTGCTTACACAGACAATGAATGACGAGCGTGGACTGGCTGGCTGTGGACACGTACCATCAGTGCATGGAGTGCCCGTTGCGCGGAGAAGATCGTCCTATCATTCTGTCTTGAATTAATTAAAAAAAAAAAACCTCTCTCGGACGGGAGCCGGCTCACATCGTTCACTTCAAAGAGCCGGCTCTTTGAGCCAGCTCGTTCGTGACCTACACATCACTAATTACAAGGCAGCCTCACATTACTCATCAACACACTACATGGAAAGTGTTGGCTTGCAACTGATGCTGTACAAATAACCTGATATATCACCTGCATCAAATGTTTTCAGCACAATACCATTGATTTAGCTTTCATTAGTAATGCAAACAGGCTGCTAAAAGTCAAAAATTACCGTTGTAACAATGAAACAATGTATAAGCAATTTTGAAAACTCACCTGTTTCTGCTGCCAATGAAGTATTATAACTCCAATTCAGTCCTGACAGGCCACTCTGATTTTGTGAGTAGAAGGCAGAAGGAACCTCCAGCTGAAGAGACTGCTGTGACTTTTACCTGCATAGAAAAGCAACACTGGAGGCCGTTGTAAGGAGGCAAGTGGTGCTATAGGTCACACACACACACACACACACATACAAAGGCCAATACTGACTTAATACTTTAACAGGAATTTAAAAATGAAATGCAAAATGTCTACACATGAATAAAACCTTACACTTTGTAGGTGCCCCTCGATGTCCTTCTGTGCTTGTGCCTCAGTGAAAAAAG
This sequence comes from Sebastiscus tertius, assembly GCA_916701665.1. Classification (NCBI taxonomy): domain Eukaryota; kingdom Metazoa; phylum Chordata; class Actinopteri; order Perciformes; family Sebastidae; genus Sebastiscus; species Sebastiscus tertius. The sequence continues at coordinate 22,789 of CAKAOH010024209.1, read as the reverse complement.
AGTTGCTATAAAGCGCTGCATGTATACATAAAGAGAGAAGGAGTAAGAGAGGAGTAAGTGACAAAAACTTTTCTTTACTACCAGAAACTTTGACCCTTCATAAATATATGTACCTATAACTATAATTAAAATTCTTTAAAAAAAAAAAAAAAAAAGAAAAGAAAAATACATCAGTAAAAAATTGACATTTCACAGCAAAGGTCTTTCAATCCCGGGGTCATTTCTGGGGAATAGGAGAAGTTTGCCTTCAGGGCTTTCTGCCAGAAAGGTTTTATTTTAAGCCAAACCATGATCTTTTCCTGAACCTAACCAAGTAGGTTTGTTGCCTAAAACCTAAGGAGATTTCTGGCATAAAGCCCAGAAGGCAAACTTCTCCCATGTGCGTGGAATATGAAAGGGTGACAGAGAGATGGAAAGAGGAGTGGGAGATCCAGTATAGAAGAGAAGGTTGGGATGTCAAGAAGACACTGAGAGTTTGACCTGGAGGTATACTGAATAATGGATGGATGAAGTGGAGGGTGGAGACGAGACGAGAGGAGAGGAGAGGAGAGGAGAGGTGGGAGCCGTCATCACCTCATTCTCTCCTTTTGCTTTTTTTTTGTCTATACTCATTTTCTTAACTCCTTTTTCTTATTTCTTCTTCTCTCTCATTGGCACCACGTAAGGCAGTTGCTGACTCACATTGGGATCATTTACATGCACATTTTTAATAAAAGTATGTAGTTAAAATGGCAGTAGGCAGAATATCCCGGGCAAAACTTTCATGATAACCTTTCAGCATATTGTAATTCAAGTGTACTGGGAGATAACTAGACTTCTGTACCTCCTCATGGCTCTGTTTTTAGGCTTAACACAACTTTCTTATTTTACAGCTAAATGGTACACTACAAGATGTTTCTGAAAACATTTGAGGCGAGAAATAGGCATTACAGTAACAGAATATTGATTCATAATTGTTCAGCGCTGCCTAGTTTAACCGTTTGATCGGAGTTCGCGAGTGATTGACAGCCGGCTCAGAGACGGCAAGGCTCCAGCTCGGCTCTGATTGGTTGTTTTCCTCCGGTCTGTGAAATCCTGCAGATGCCATTAGGAGCACCGGAGGACACAGAGGCACATGGTGATTTTTTCGGATTACCTGTCTGCACTACTGTCAGGATATAGTGACCGTTTAATAAACATCATTTTTTTTTTAAATCATATATGCTCCATTTCCACCCACTGCAACTTTAACACACTCCTATTATTGACATCACTATATTTTTATGCATATAATCAGGCTAATCATAGAAAACAGATGGTAAAATGTTTATTCTTCTCAGCCATTGAAATCATTAAAAAGTGGAACCTCTTCATCTTTATCAAACAGTCAAAGGTCAGCGTACTTTGACCCATGTGTTGTATTGAAGCAAATCCACGGAGTGCACTGGAGTGATGAGCATGTACGCCAGTTATTAAATTCATTCATGTTAACTGAGTTGTTGGAGAAATGGTGTTACTTTGACCCACGTATAAACACTGTAATCCTAACATTGCCTGAAGCTGATAACTCCATAGCAATGGAGGTATTGCTAAATGCACTCAATTAGTGGAACACAAGAATAAGCTTAAACCTGCTGGATTGCCAAGATTACAAGCAGCCAACATTGGGAACGCAAAAGGTCAGGGCAGCAAAGCTCTAGCAGGAAAAGCGAGAGAGAGAGGCGTGGGGGGGTTCTTGGAAAGAAGCCACTAACTGGCAGCGTTGGTAGAGCTTTAAAACTCGTTTCTGTTTTTGTGCCTTTTTTCAGGTGACCGAGGAAAAGACTGAGGGAGGGAATTAAAATGATTTTGCAGCCACTGGGAGCAGCTGTAATTGGTATCTCGTACTAAAGAGATGTCCTGTCTGAGCTAATCTGAGCATATCACGACTGTTTGTCCCCGAGCGACTATGGTTATGGCTCACATCTCCCAGAACGCCAATTGAATTTACTTCACTAGTAAAAACCACTAATTATGAATACTGCTTTCCGGGGAGTCCACATATATTAAAAACAAATAATAAAGCAATAAGACATCAAAGAGTTGTGTGTTTTTATCTGAAAGCCTGAAGACCGGTGTTACACAGGAATCTGTGACTGCCAAAATCTGTGACCGCAGAGAGCAAGCAGCAGAGGTCAAGGAGGATTCCAGGATGTGGGCAGCCGATTAGACTGTTTTCAGGCTATTAATTAAACGTTATCAGTCGCTATAAGCCCCATAGATGTCGGTCAATAGGGGCCTATTACACCCGCTAGTAGGTTTTATGTTCTATTGACATGGTAGATCACTGAAAGAAGGTATAAAAGAACACGACAGTGACCTCTAGTGGCTGTAGTAACTATGACAGGAGCAGAAGCAGAAGTTAGGCACTGTAGTAAAAACAGCATGAAACTCAATAAGGGTTGGAGGTCGGGAACAATGGATGGGACACAAAACGTAGGGTTTTCACCCAGGAGACTGGAGTTTGCATTATTTTTACCAAAAATATGGTGTTTTTCCCTAAACTTAACCAAGTCTTTTTTTTCCTAAACCTAAAGAAGTTGTAGTGTTGTTGCCTAAACCTAAAGAAGCCTTTTTGTTTTGTGTTCAAAACGTGACGTTTTATTCACTTTTACAACATTTTAGAACGTGTTGCTTTTGAGTTTCACTTTTACAACGTAATAGGCGTAGCAGGCCCCTATTGACCTACATCTATAGTGCTTACAGCGACAGATAACACCTATGTAATGGCCTGCTAACAGTCAAATCGGGTGCACAGGGTATGAATGCAACATTGTGCTGTATAAGGTAATGGAACTTGAGAGCAAAGATGTTGAGATGATTAATACATACTGTAGAAAAGCCTAAAAAGATGTTGAATCTTTGCTTCCAGCTCTATGGTAGTCTTGTTAACAGAGTATCGTAGCAGCGGCGGCGGCGGCGGCGGCGGCGGAAGAGAGGTGAAGCTACCTGTCAGGAGGACTTCAGGGGGGCAACTGATGCCAAGTGGATTTGAAACAAGATACTGAAAACTTTTACTCAAGCAGGATTTTTTACTCGAGCTCCTGACCATGGCCTGGAGCTGGCTGACCCCTTCTCACCCTTATTCATAAGCACCACCACCCCTGTACATTTCTCCAAGCTATGCTACCTCAGGAGGGAATATTTTAATGGAAATTAATCTTTAGTTATCAATAAGTAGATCTTCAGTATCCTTGAGGATTTCCACCCTTGGATATATAAATAAAGTCCTCGCTGTATCAGTGGTTGTTGAAGTGAAATGTCAGTAGCCTAAAGCTGAGTTAAGATGTACACATACTATTAGAATCAGCATCGAGGAAATTTTGTGACTCACTAAGTGAAAAAGTGAGATTGCCTTTGGCTGTGATTTTGTCAGTGCAGTTAGAAATCTGATGAGCATGAATAGAGGATTAAATCACCCAATAAGTCGGTCATTACTGTATTTTGTAGGGCTCTCACACAGCGCTGTGCTCCGCTGGTGTTCTTAGAGGGAAGGTTTGTTTGTCTTATTTATGAGGCCACAGCTGGAAGCACAAGATTTTTGTCTCAAACTTCTCATTTTTCTTTTTTTGGTTGTAGTAGACAGGTGAAATTCACATTATATAGTTGTTCTATTGAGGGCAAATACTAAATTAAACACCGTTTCGCAATTTCTTTCATTAAAATGTAACCAGGCTGTGCTCTAACTTTCTTTTAAACTGATATGAAAAAAAGACTATATTCTGTATAAATATGCTTATCCACGTTTCATCTATAATTTGTATTTGCCTCCGAAGATACTCTCTCATTTCTATATTTCATCATGCTGTACTTTTAGTCTTTTTGTGCTACTTGCTTTATTAATGATATAAGGAATGTTTTAGGGCACCTGAATGTTTCTTTCGCTCATATTTCTTTAACCCGACCGCCTCGGAGCTGATTAACTGCTGCCGTTGCTTAGGTTAAAAGTTTCAATTATGGTGATGCAACATTTTTATTTGGTGCTTTTTTGTGTGTGTAAGCTGATCTAGTCAGATTTGCTTAAGATGTAAATGTGAATAAAGTTGGGGAAAGTTTTCTTATTTTGTCTAATTTTCATATTCCTATTTTATTAAAAATAAAATCCAACTGTGAGTCTTAACTTGAACTGATTCTTGATTGTGAAGTGTGACCACAGACGGGGCGTTGATAGGGTGACCAGGTGTCCCACTTTGTGAGGGACTGCACAGCATTTTTACCCCTTGTCCCACTTTTTCATTGGCTCTTGTTTTCAAAAGTCAAACCACTGCAGGACAGACGCTTTTCTAAAACCTGGCTTTTATCCAATGGCTGTGAAGAAAGCAGGGAAGGCTGTCATCACGTGGCTGTGTTTGCTGTCAAACTGCGCACACGTGGGTCAAGTGCAGGTTAACATTTCACCTTCTTTGCTACGCTATGCCCGACGGAGGCATATTTTAGAATATGATTGAAACTATCACAAAGAAAAGCAAATTCAGCTACAACAAAGACTGTGAAAGTATTTATAATCAGGTTGAAGGTGAATCTCAGAGTTTCTTTGTGAAATTTTTCAGTTATTTTTTAATTTACTGAGTGGGAATACGAGTCTGAGGCCATGGTTCTCTGCCCGAAAACGGTGGACTGCGCCCTCCGGGTTGGGAGTGAGTTACTGCCCCATGCGAGGGAGTTCAAGTATCTCAGGGTCTTGTTCACGAGTGAGGGTAAAATGGACAGGCGGTACGTTGTGGTGTCAGCAGTTATGCGGGCGCTCTACCGGACCGTTGTGGTGAAGAGGGAGCTGAGCCGGAAGGCGAAGCTCTCGACTCACCGGTACCTCTACGTTCCAACCCTCACCTATGGTCATGAGCTTTGGGTTGTGACCAGAAGAATGAGATTGTGGGTACAAACGGCCAAAATGAGTTTTCTTCATTGGGTGGCTGAGCTCAGCCTTAGAGATAGGACAAGGAGCTCGAAGTAGAGCTGCTGCTCCTCCACATCGAAAGGGGCCAGCTGAGGTGGTTCGGGCATCTGATCAGGATGCCTCCTGGACGTTTTCCGGGCATGTCCAACTGGTAAGAGGCCTCAGGGTAGACCCAGAACACGCTGGAGAGATTATATATCTCGGCTGGCCCGGGAATGCCTCAGGATCCCCCAGGAAGAGCTGGAAAATGTCGCTGGGGAGAGGGACGTCTGGAATTCCCTGCTAAGTCTGCTGCCCCTGCGACCCGGCTCCGGATAAGCGGAAGAAAATGGATGGATGGATGGATGGAATAAGACACGAAGCGACAAAGTTCATGTGAGTCTCACAAGAAACGTGCGGCTCAAAAGGAGATGTGCCGACTACCTCTCAGCCTTTGTAACGTGTCCCACATTGTATATATACTCTTTGTCCCACATTTAGTGTTCTTGGGATCTGGTCACCCTAGGCGTCGAAGAATCCATGAAAGGCAACAGTACCGCGTTGTCGCCGAAGCATGACGCATCCTGTTTTGACTTTATAACACACTGCACAACACTGCTTCGTCTAATCATTTCAATTTCGAGGATGCCAGAATGCAGTGGTGAGACATATCAGTGTGCCAAATTTGATCAAATCCCAGTTGTTGGTGGGACATTGCGTGCTGAGCAGACCGATGACTGGACTGTGGGAGACAATAAAGCAGAAAGGAACAGAAGCATTGAGCGTACGCCAGAGCACAAGGATAATGTGAAAACTGTGTGACTTTAACAGGGAGGTGCAAATTGTTAGAGGAAAACAGATTTTCTTAAAAATAGTAATAAAAAAACTCAATAATAACAAATAAAGTAGAAAATAATGAAGAAAGAAATAATCTTTACCGAACACCTACAGGCTGGAAAATGTTGTGCTCAGATTGGATGTGAGTCTCCTTCCTGTTTAATTCTGTTTCTGTTGATAGTTGAAGAGAAAGACATGTTATTAATGTTTAAACTGCGTACACACACACACACACAGCCTTTCTCTCAAAGAAAACACACAACACAGATAAACACTCTCCCATACACATCAAGAACCCTATTAAAGTTTAATATACAACGCAGAATCACAAGTAGAAACTGTACAGTTCTGAAAATCGGAATAAAACCGACTGAAAAAGAGTCGACAAGGATAAACTGGTCAAGACAGCTTTTTAAAAATCTACCAGAAATAGAATAGAAAAGCTTTTTTATAGTCAGCTGTCCTGACTTCTGGTCCTGATGCCCTCTCATGTGCTCTGGAGAGAATTAAAATGCATTTTATTAGAAAAGTGGGGGGAAGGTTACACAGCGGAGGATTGGCGGGTTGCAGGTGAGGAAACTGAGCAAAAGCTTATCAGAGTTTTCCACAGAAATAGAAATAGTCTTTTGAAAACACACACACACATGCACACACACGAGCACAGGCGCATACCATTATCAGTGTTATTGTGAGGAGATATTATTAACTGAATTATTATTAAAGAACGCCCGTGCCCTAATGTGAAGGACGGGGCAAGGAAAAGCTGTGTATGACGCTCTGTGTGGGTGACTGTGTGTGCACTTGAGTGTGTGTGTGGATATATATTTATATGCATGAGTCTGTCTGTGTGTGTACGCACTGACATTTGTGTGTTTTTAATAAAAATACTGAATAAGGCCTCTTGTTTCCCCTTTCTCTCATGTTACATTATTGTCATACTTGAGTGCTGGTGATACCTTTTGCCTTTTCCTGCCGTGCCGACGAAGTGTATCTGAATTTGAAAAAAAAAAAAAAAAAAGTGGAGAGGTGAGCAACGTGAGAGAAGAGAGAAGAGAAGACAAAGTGTGTAGCGACTGGAGTAGTAACGATGAAATAAAAGCAAAGAAGATTACAGATGAAATCCCTCTGCAGTGGACCTCACTGTGAAGCTGATGATACACAGCCGACATACTGAGGAGGTGTAGAGCTGTAATCATGCTTTCAGCGGGGACCGGGATTAGTTAGAGACCGACATCCTGCTCTTATTACAGCAGGGCCTATTTGGTTATAAATCTATCCATCTATCTATCTATCTGTCTATCTATCAATCCATCCATCCACCCATCCATCCGTCTATCCATCCGTCCATCTATCATCTATCCATCCATCCGTCTATCTATCCATCAATCTATCCATTCATCTATCAATCCATCTATCATCTATCCATCCATCCATCTATCATCTATCCATCCATCCGTCTATCTATTCATCAATCTATCCATCCATCTATCAATCCATCTATCATCTATCCATCCGTCCATCTATCATCTATCCATCCATCTATCTGTCTATCCATCCATCCATCCGTCTATCTATCCATCAATCTATCCATCCATCCATCCATCCATCTATCATCTATCCATCCATCCGTCTATTTGTCCATCAATCTATCCATCCATCTATCAATCCATCTATCATCTATCCATCCGTCTATCTATCCATCTGTCTATCCATCCGTCTATCTATCATCTATCCATCCGTTCATCCATCTATCTATCTATCTATCTATATGTCTATCCATCCGTCTATCTATGCGTCTATTCATCCATCCATCTATCCATCCGTCTATCCATCCATCCATCCATCCATCTATCCTTCCGTCTATCTATCCATCTATCCATTCAACTACCTATCATCTATCTATCTATCCATCTGTTCATCCATCTATCTATCTATCCATCTGTCTATACATCCACCCATCTATCTATCCCTACATCCATCTATCCGATATCCCAAAATGAATATGGAATCAGCTCACAGACCCCACAGCAGTCACTGTTGGAATCATTCAATATTCAATACGCCTCCAAGCTAGATCATCTCTCTCTCTCTCTCTCTCTCTCTCTCTCTGTTTCTCTCTCTCTCTCCTTATCATATTGTCTATCTGCATGGTCCTCTCTCATACTCTCTCTCGCTTCTTCTGTGCACACTTGTAGACTATCAAACTTCACAGCTGTCAACATGAGCCACATTCATAATTCAAAGTGCTCAGAATCTAGATCATATCTATCTACCTATCTATCTATCTATCTATCTATCTATCTATCTATCTATCTATCTATCTATCTATCTCTCTATCACCTTTCTGTCTGTCAGAATATGAAATTTAAACAAAGTACATCTCAATCAACCCACATGACAACAGCAACAACAACGCTACACACCTCCTTAACTGTGTTGCTCTCTCACACTCGGGCGCCCTCAGTCAACAGTGTAGGTGACTCATACATAAACATGAGTTTCAAATAAACAGAAATGATGTTTGCGAGATGTTTAAACAGAGAGACAGGCAGCAAGACAGGCCGGCAAGCAGGGGGCAGACGGTGCAAACAGAGACGACATGTAAGCGTGACGCAGAAAAATGGAAATGTTATGTGAGTGTGCAGGCATACATCTGCCATCTGATATATCGGCCCCCTTCTTCTTTTTTGTAGCATGCACAGTTTGGACAGTAAACGTGTCCGTGAATTGCTGCGGGTTGTTTTCACTTTCCTTTTATTTGTTTTGCCATTTATTCACATGATGGATTTTTGCCTTGAACAGGTTCATAATTATGTGCAGCTGCATGCGTCTGTGTGTTGACCTCTCCAGTAGACACCAGCGTGTTTAGTATTCTAGTCTGTCGCCGGCTTTCTGTGGCCAATCATCACACACTCACACACACATTTAAATGACGCCCCGCTGCCACATAATTTCACTGCCGGCTCTAAAGCAGAGTTAATAAACTCTAATCAATGTTCATCTCATAAACACAGAGATAAATTGATAATGCCGAACATAGAATAGACCAAAGATTAGAAGCCTTTGTCGTCTGACAGACAGCACCGCTGCTCTGATTAAGTCTGTCAAAGTTCCTGACCCAAAGGGTGGTGGGAAAATTAAAATAGGGTCTCAAATGATTTCGGTGTAGTGAGCGGTGGTGAGAGATGAGCCTCTGGCTACGCTGAGAGTGATATCTCAGGTCTTTGCAATGAAATTAACTGTTGTTTCTGTAAAAAGTAATGGTAAAAGATGAAGTTGACTTTTTGACCTGACGGCAAGCTCAAGAGGAAAGCTCAAAGACTGCTCAAAATACTCAGAAAAATTTCAGGTTTTATATTAAATTTGATATTTATTGTCTGGAAATTGAAATCCAGGCTTGATGATAGTGTTAAAGGAAAGGCCAGAGGGTCACTAACAAAATTACAGTTTATCCTCTGAGAGCCATGAGTGTTCACAGCAAACTTGATTGAGATGCAAAACATTAGTTTCCAAACTACCTTGTTCCATGGAACAAAGTGTTGACCGTCCAGAAGTTTTCAGAAAACGTGTAATCATTCACTGGGATCCATAAGTGGCTATACAAAATTCCATTAATCTATATCAGCTATCTGATCAGCTCAAAATGTCTTACTCTGGACCAGCGTTGTACAGACAGACAGACGTGACATCACATGATTTAAGGCATGAAAAAAGGATGTAAAGTCTTTAAATGATCAATGTGTTGTACAGCAACAATGTGTTATAATTTGAATCAGAACCAGTCTGATTTCTATATGTTGTGTTCATTAAAGGAACAATATGTAGGACTGACAGCTACCGTTTAAAATGGGTAACAGCAGTCCAAATTCAAAACAATGGAGCCATGGCCCGTCCGCTCCTCCGGTGTGACTGATAGCAGTTAGCGCATGTTTTTGCAATTTGAGGGATACCTTCTGGACTCTACCGCGTTAACCTCTGGCCACCAGCAGTAGTCGGAATCAGAGAAAGGACGAGGTCGTTGGGAATATCAACATTTTCCTCAGATATATTATACAATTACAAAGAAAAACAATATATGACTAAAATGACAACATATTAACTTATTATGCACCAACAAATTAACTTGACAACGTCAAAAAAACATGTCACAAGTTGTGAACTCGGAGCTCGTGAACACGGTAAACCCCATTTGAAGGCACCGATAGACAGGCAGGTAGGTACAGATACTGGATATTTTTGTTTTTTTTCCCCCAGAGTATTTGATTTATTGATTGCTGTCAGGATGTAAGGGGAGAATTTCAAAAAATATAAAAAAAAATAAATATTTGAATGGCGCTACCAACCCTACCTTTAAAGGGACTATTTGTAACTTTCAGAAATGCTTCTTAACAGCGACACCTGTGGCCGTGAAATCAACGAAAGTCAGCGTCGAGCTCGCGCTTGCTCGCTCTAAATATACCTGAACAAGCATCGCTCAAAACAGTGAGGAGACACACGTCAGCTAAAACCACAATATCACTCTATATTTCAGCTGCTTATCAGTAATGTTAGCTGACCAGACGAAGGTCTCTCCATGAACATGATTTAGATCTGATCTTAGTGTTGGCTTTTCCTGCCTCAGCGCAGGCTGATGCAGCGGGGCTCTGCAGCGTGTCTCCCTGCTCTCTCCGCCCGCAGCCGGAGAGAGCAGGGAGACACCGGCACCCGGTCGGTAATGAGACGATAATGTTACTCGCTGAGGAGCTCCGTCACTTCACAAGACACGGGAAACCTCTGTTGGTCTGGAGGAGCTGCAGCATTTATTTCTGCACAAACGTCCACTGTACATTCACTAGATATTCTCAGAGCTAAACTAACTCTTCTGCAGTGTGGAGTGAGCGCGCGTTCACGTCTAGAGGTGGAGCGAGCTGAGCGAGAATGCGCGCGCAGTCTGAGTGAAGGCAGGCAGGCAGAGGAGGAGAGGCAGCAGCCACAAACGAACTCGCATATGCAAGTGCGCATGTGTGGCGACCCGCTACATTTATACGCTTAAAAAGTTACAAATAGTCCCTTTAAATAATGTTTGTGACAAATAAATAATCTGATACTTATAAGGGGACAAAAAGCAAGCTAGTAAAGTCGAATTTGCAGGCAGGCAGCGGTGAAGAAGAGATGAGAATAGAAAAATATGACGACCGTGGAGCTCCTGGCTACATTCACAGAGCACAGCAGGAGGTATGTTCGCAGGTTTAACATCTTTCTATTGCAAATCTTTCTGAAAAATAAATTCACCTGACTTGGTATGAAAGCTATATATGTTAAAAAAAAATAAAAATGCATCTGTTCATCCCACAGCCGCCACCCAAAATGTGCAGTCTGAACCCACTCTTTGATCTCATGATGATGAGACTCATACTGACTCAGGATTCAGAGAACAAAAGGTATCCTTTCCTTCCGGTCTCTTTCTTCACCAATCACTAATGAATGAAACACCCGTTGTGCGCTTTTCAGTATGTTTGTTATTACTTTTATTAATTATTATCATCGTCATCATCATCATCAACATTATTCTTCAAGTTTAGCTGTGTAACAAACTTTTTCTTGGCTGTCAAAATATGTTGAAATATCATTTTTTGCATGTAATGGATCCTAAAAACAATAACGTACAGAAAGGTAGCAGAATAAAATACAACATGAGAAAGAAAATAACCTAAAAAAAAAGAATCAAAAAATTCTATAAAAGCCATTCAACTGAATAGAAACAAAATTCTACTAAAATATATTGGTTAAATGTACATAGTTGATGTGTGTGTGCATGCATGTGTGTGTGTCTGACCAATAATAAACTGGCCTTTAGCTCCCTTGTCTCCCATGGTTAATACTGTACATCCCAAAAATGTACACTCAATCTGTACCTCTTTGTGTGTGTATGTGTGTGTGTGTGTGTGTGTGAGCGTGTGTGTGTGTTGTCCCTTCCTTGGCAATAAGAACATAATAAATGGAGTGCAAGCAACAGCATAATTCTCTATAACACAATCTGACAAAGACAAAAAATTAAAACAATGTAAACGCTGATGTGAAATGCCATCAAACCTAAAACACACACTCATTATTGAAGTAAAACATGTCAGGAGCGTCCTGCAGAACCTCATTTCTTACCAAAAAAATCTAAATGTCAGGTGAAATAATCTCCCAAAATTCCTATCAACATGAATATCTATTTATGTTTTAGATATACAGTATCCTTATGAGTCATGAGAGGCAATGTTAAGCTGGCAAATAAGAGATATTTGGATAGGAAAGGGTTCTGCAGAGCACTTACAATATGAAAAGTGTGCATGAACAGAGTTTTTTTATTCGTATCAAGGCTGTGTTCTTTATACTTCCAACTCAGTAAGTACAGGGAAATAAATTTTTTTCAAAAGCTAAACTATTGAAACAATTTGGCATCAGAATTTGTCTCCAAGCCCACTGGTGGTTCATCAAGATGAGATGCTCACCCAGATTTAACACAAAGAAAACTAGTTCATCCTGTTTCTTTTTTACATCTTTGTCCTATTTTTCCCTAGAAATCCCAAGAAAATCTTAACCAAAGGACGTTACATATTTTAAAAGATGTTGAATATCTATCAAATGCGAGTCCCGTTGGCAAACGAATGAACCGTTTCTGAGAAAATCCACACTTTGCTTCTAGCAAGCACTTGAAATTTTACTGCTGCTGGTGACAGTTTTCTTTCAACGAACCCAAGGCCCCATTCAAGTAGGAGGGAAATTCAACACAGTCAACATAAGCAGGAAGGTTGTCAGTTCTGGAGAGTCGACACAATACGTAACTCCCGTTTAAACCCCCGCAACCAACTGAGAACACCTTCATAAGTACTTTAATCAGAAGAAGGGATGCAGGAAAGTGGAGGGATACAGAGGAGATGAGTGGCAGAGGGTGATAGGAAGACAGAGATGTCAAATTAGACAACGGATGAGAGAGATACAAGTGATGTTGAAGGGAGGTAAAGAGACAGCAGAAGAGAGTGGATGAACGGATACGTAACCTATTTTTATCAACCACTACAAGCGTCATTTGATCCCATTCTCCTTCTGCCCGTATATTCTTCAAAGGCACCCATCTATCCGTCTCAGCAGGTATCCCTCTGTCCTTCCTTTTGTTCTGTCTGTTTTAAGAAAAAGCCCTGCTTCGTTCCTTTCACTCCTTTTTTGCTACATTTGCAAATGTAAACAGTTTTCATTATGCTAGCAGCCCCTTAAGAGATGCCCTGAACTCAAAAAAAAAAAAAGAAGTAAATAATAATTAAAAAAATGTAACACATTAGCACATGAGATTTCCTAGAATGAAGACAGTTTGACATGATGCTTTTTGAATTGGTTTCATCAGTGTGATAAGGATAGTGGAGCCATACATGGTAAAGGTGTTAAGCCAACACTTCAGAGGACAAAAACCAGAGTGCGGTTGATTGTGTGTTTTTTTTCTTTTTTGCATTGATACTGCAGCCAGACTTCCGACTCCAATGTAAATATGTTGCACCATTAGTTTGAAAGATTTCTTAGCGTTTTAATTAGGGATGCACCGATACCGACATAGGATTGGTTATCGTGCCGATACTGACTCAAATAGCTGGATCGAGTATCAATGACAACGGGGCTGATCTATTAAATTCAGTTCTATGTTTATATAATATATAAATTATACCCTGGAATTTTAATTCCTTGACCAATTTGTTGTTGCATTAAATAAAACATTTACACTTGAACTGTTTGCCAAGTTGCTGGAGTCCGATTTATTATTTCATTAATAAATAAATTCAATAAATTTATATTTATTGGTCACATTTTGTTTTACAAAGTGAAGAAAGCAATATTTAAGTGAAGCCTGATGCTGCATTTCACATAAAAGAATGATCCCAGTCACTTCCACACAGTGAGGCATACAGCTTATTAATTAAACACTGGTATCGGATCAGTACTCGGTATCGGCCGATACCCAAATCCCAGGTGTCGGATCTGTATTGGATGAAAAAGTCAAATCGGTGCATCCCTAGTTTTAATGTGACATTCAGTACTGTGTGTGTGCAGTGCTGGTTAAGACAGGCTTTCTGGCTGTTAAGGCCTCGGTGTCTGCATATGAAGGGGAATCTCATCTCACTGCTGGTTTAAAAAACTGTGTTGAATTAATTCCCCTAAAAAATTGATTAAAACATATTATTAATAATCTCCTCTTGAGAATAATAACATCTTAAAATGAGCTTTACCTTTACCATGATATGGGCACTCTGGTGACATGACTGCAAGCTATAATTCAGCTTCGATCTCCAAAATACACAGCACAGAACATCATCTTGGTGTTACGTCTCTCATACAAAAAAAGGTTACCGAGGCATACTGTTAAGTCTCAACATTTCTACAGAGTCGTGTACATACATGCAAAAAATGAAAGATAGTTTAACTAGTGATTGACAGTTAGCATAGCAACCAATTTTCATTGTTTAAAAGCACATGTGGGTCTTTCTCCTGGGCTGAAATGTGAAAAAGAGAATATCTGACCAATCAGACAGCTAGGCTGGAATCAAGCATTATAATGGACGACTGATATCTCGGTGCATGGGAATTAAATAAAGCAGTCCGTTTGCCCAACTTCTGCCTGACTCATAACTTACATAACTTTTCGACACAGACAGACATACTTCTTAGAAAAAACTGTACAAGTTACCAGGCACTAGGCGGAATACTTTTCATTCATGTCTTTTGGATAAGCATAGAAAAATATCTCATTCTTTCTTCTTTTCTGTCTTTTATTTTTTTTTTCGGCCTATTATTATTATTAATAATTCCTTCAAAAGGAGTCCCTTGGTGATTTTTTTTTTTTGTTTTCTAGCAACTAAGGCAGCAAGGCAGGAGAAGTGATTCTCTCTTTATAAAAATAAACAAGATGGCCACCGCGTTACTCCGCAGAAAAAAGGGGGGACTGTCACGACTCTCTCAACGTCGAAAATAAACGATGCAAATTTGGTTTAAAGAGAGACTCAGTTATGGTATCTTGCGGGTGTTTTTCTTACCTTAAAAGTCCCAAAAGTGGGTAATGAATGGCGGAAAAGTGATATGAGTTAGTTGGAGTTGAAAGCAACATGATCATTTTACTTCAGTGAAACTTAACAACGTCATCTTGTGTGTTTTTTTCCGGTATTATTTAGGTCTAACAGTTCCCATCCATAGAAAAGGCAACGGATTTTGCAGATTTTATAAGACGCTAACATGCTACATAGAGGTAACCTACCGACCGAACTCTCAGAAATACGATAGGCTGAATAAAACACTGTAGGCAAGAAGCTCTGTAAACTCAATACAGAGCAAAAGTTTATACAGTTAACCCAAATAATTGATCCTTATGATAAAGTTCCTAAGTCTCTCTATAAAACCTAACAACATGTGAAAGACAAAACAGAAAAAAAAACGGTTACATACTAAGACCATTTTGACCTATAAACACATAAAAGAACATATATAAGAGAACTTAAGAGAACGTCGTGTAACATGCTTAAACCATTAGACCCTTTATCATGTAAAAATGATGTGTCGCATGCTATGAAACAGGCGGGTTGGTGTGCAACACTTGTGACCCCTGAGGACTGAAATACCGAGCGCGAGCCTTCATTATGTTTACATCGTCGTTTGGGGACGGACGCATTCCTTACACACAAAAAAACGCAATTACACAAATGTACACACAACCACAACCCCCCTCACCCCCCCCCTATTTTCGCTGTACCATTTCTGTTAGACGGCTGTTATCAATGTAACAAGTCTCCATAAGAACACAAACAACAAGTAGCTCAAAAAGAAAACAACTCAAATAGACTAATTTTTATAGTACCATTTCCTGCGAAAAAACAAAAAAAAGCATTATTTGCCTTTACAAAATAACATATCATATAGGAAAAGTGTAGCAAATTGCATGTTTTTGTACTATAACATTATTATTATTACCATTATTATCATTAATATAAATGTTAAGCAGGTTAATAGATGTTCTATTAGGCAGGCAGCCAGGCACGTAGCTAGTATCATGGCACGGAGGAAGGTAGAAAATAATGTCACTTGGTTTGATCCAAATGGATGCAGAGAACACTTCGGTCCGGAATTACTCCGGTTTATACCAGTTCAAACTGGTTTCAAGCAGTTCAAAAAAGTCACAACCCCCAACCAGTCTGGGGCCACTTTGCAGCGGTGGCCAGTTTCCGAAACGACAAGGGCACGAGTGAAAGAAACCAACCGATCCTTTTTGTACCAAGGTAACACCCGCAGCCCAGAACAAACTGGTTTAACTCCACCAGCTTCAAAATAAGTTTTGGTTCCATTTTGCACAGCGGTGAAACAGTCAAAAACTCGCTCTGGGCAAGAACAAAAGTAGCTGTAACCAGATCACATCTGGTTGTACCGAGATAAAATGCTCTGAATGATGCATCAGACTAGTTTGGACCAGCTCGGGGTTCAGTTTAGCACGGTGCATAACAGATCAGCTCAGTTAAAGTGTTTTGCTTCAAGCATTTTTCTTTTTCTTTTTTTTTTTGCTCTGCTGTATGATGGCTGTGCAAGTGCTGAGCTCCTCAAACTCATCCTAAATGAGACCAGTCCAACTTTCAGTCGAGCTTCCCAATCCTCTTATTTGGAAAGCGCATGAAGTGGCTGTTTATTAAAAAGGTGATTTCAGCTGCGTGCCCGGAACCCCGTTGTTGAAACACGTGACCGTCACTCAACACGGGATTCAGGCTGTTTCTCCTGCAGCAGTTCAGCGGGATCCTACAATGATTTTTTTGACCATTTTGACAGCCGCGTGCTTCCAGCATAAGGATGTGTTCCATTTAGTGCCCAGGATAGGCCCATGTTGACATGAGCGAGCCTCCAGGAACGTGGAGGCGGACAGCTTATTCATTCAATAAAACGCGTTCTTAAAGGTTTGTGTGAGTCAAAGGCATCAGATTAATTACTCTCCGCGTTCTCGTCTAAGTTTTTAGATTCAGCAACAGTCGTGACCTCTGTGGTTTTTGCGATGTCGTCGTTACTATCCGACACCGTCTCATCTCCCAGTTCCATGTTCGTTATGTCATGATCCTCTCCCGCTACCTCCTTTTCACCTTCTGTTTCATTGTCAGTGGCATCGTCGCCTGTAGTTTCTTTCGCTTCATGACAAACTCCTATGACATCGTTGCTTTCATCCGCGATCTCGCTATGATCGCCTTCATCGTTTTCCCCCGGCGCCACGTTTTCACTCTCCGACGTCGCCGTGGTGTTCTGAGTGAGGCCGTCTTGCGTGGGAGCCTTCTTTTTGTCTGTGTACCTGTGTAAGCCCCGCTGTATGTGCGTGGTGAAGTCGTAGCGGTCGGCGCACACGTGGAGGCAAAAACTGCATTGGTGCGGCCCCTGGTCGCCGTGGCAACTCATGTGCAGGGCATACATGACCTCGTCCAGGAAGTAGATCCCGCAGTGGAGGCAGCGGTTGGTCAGGTCGTCCTGCGTGGCCGCTTCCACCATCGACGGCCGACTTTTCGCCAAATGATCTTCCTTTCCCATCTCCTCCCTCTGGTTCCCTCCTTCATCTATCCTCTCCTCCTCCTCCTCCTCTTTCTCTCCTTTCCAGTTCTCTCTCAACCTCTCAGCCAGCGGCGACTCTTGCCTCCTCCTCTCCGCACCGTTTGTTGACATGTGTGCATTCGCAGGGCTTGTATCTCTTTGTCTTATTGCAAGATCCAAAGGAGCGTCGTTCTCTAACGACGGCGACGAGGTTTGGGAGTGAAGAGGAGGAGGAGGGTAGTGAGGAGGAGCCGGAGGAGGGGGGAGAGGAGAGTAGGGAGAGGCGCAGTAAGGCACCGTGTAGCTTTGCTGATGATGCTGTCCTTGAGCCACCATTGCACCGAGATAAAGAGCGTTATTTCCGAGGCCACCGGGGCTGCTGAGATTACTGATGCTACCGGGAACCCCAGAGGCGGCTGCCATCTTATACTTGGTCCAGAATCTGAGCCAATCCGACTCGGGGGTCAGATCAGGAGAGAGGGTTAATGGTAGAGGTAAGGAGAAAAGGGGGTACTGATACTTTTCAATGGGCGACCCAGGAGGCGAATAACTAGACGGTTTGGACGGACGCATGTACTTTTCAATGGGACTGCCTCTCTCTGACCCCCCTCCTCCTTTACCTCCCTCTACTTTAGATATCATCCCTCCCTCGGCGAGGCCCCCGTTGCCCTCGGCTACCAGCGAGGAGGGGGCGTGCGAGGGAAGGAGCAGGGGAGGCATGCGTCGGTGGATCTCCAACGTTTGATTGGCGAGGAAAGCTTGAGTGGATCGGGGCGATCGTGAGCGAGGGGAAGGCTGCTGGTTTTTGATCGAGGCGAAACTCCGGTCCGACTCCTCCCCGTTCACGCGCTCCTCGCTGGTGATGCGTTGCTGTTTGGGGGCGGGGGTCTCGGACGACAGCGAGTCAGGGTTGATGCGCTTTCGGGTCCGGCGGCGGATGATTTGTTCACCGTTGTTCTGCTTTATGATGTTCAGAGGTCTGGGTGTCTACAGGATGAAAGAAACAAAGAAGAATATGGAAAAAGAAGAGGATTAAAAAACATATAGTAATAAATCTACTTTCCCATACATTATTATATATACACAGCTTTGTTGAATACTCGATTCTGATTGGTCAATCACTGTGTTCTACAGTTATTTCTTTATAGCAGACCGTTGCTATGTATAACACACCGTTGCTATGGGTGCAGTTCTGATGTCGGACTCTGACGGACTGTTTTTGTGTCAAATTATTGATTTCTTAAGTAAGTAGCTATATAATAAGCGGGATAATGTACAGCTAGCTGGTCATTGTTGTGAAATAAACCCCTTCAGAGCGCTGAGAGACCCCCTATTTCACAACAATGACCAGCTGTACATTATCCCTTACTTATCTGACATGACTAATAATGACAAACCGTACATAGCCCACCATATTTAAATGAATTGCACTACAAAAAAGAAATTGCAACAGTTGAGCTTATGAGCGATAAACTGCCTATTTGAAAATAAAGTTGTTTGACATTTGGTGAAATATACAAACACATGAATGCAAAGGAAGTTGCACTACAGTACGGCTGACTGAAGATCGACCTTTACTGTTTTTAACAATGAATGCAAAGTAGACATGCTAAAAAAAAGTTTTCTCAGTGAAGCTACCAATGGTAGATCAAAGTTTTAAAAGTTTCAATTCATATGGACTCAACCTCAGTAGAATTAACTGTGTCATGCTACAAAAAAGACAATAACATGTCCATGTCCATGTCCTAAGGACTGTGGTTTTTGCCCTCACCACAAGGGGGAGCGCTTACATCTGATGTAAATGGAGTTAAGCCTGAAGACTTTTAATTGACAGATCCCTCACAAACACATATTACTGTCTTATCCACTGTCTTAACCAGTAATAATAATATGAATAATGATAATAAAAACTATGCATAAATATATTTCTACTCAGTGTTTGGGGTAAAAACAGTCCAACAGAATAAAACCTGCTCGGTATCATCCACCACACAATTTCTGAAGCACTTCTCACTTATTTAATTTCCCACTGGAATCAATAAAATACTTAGAAAGATATATGAGAGCTGATGAAACTTTTTTTGATGTTTCATTCCGACACACATGCCAAAAAAAAATCAAAACATTTCCAGGCAAATTAGCGAAAGACTTTCCTCTCCTGGAAGTTAAATAAACTGAACCGTTTAAAGTGTCTTTTAAAGTGTCTACACTTCAACTCAAAAGTAATAACTTGCTATCCTTTCACTATTGAAGAACTGACTTCCCTGAGGCCTCCTCTCCAAACACACCTTATAAATAGTGACCTCAACACAGCGCTAATTGAAAACGAAGTCAAATTCAGCTGGCACAAAGAAGAAGAAGAAGAAGAAGAAGAAGAGCTTTTCAAGCATCAAAACAACTGGAAGTTTATTGAAATATTCACAGCCATGCAGGTCGAATATTTATAATTTAATATATTATAATTATTAGACTTTCTGTGCACTAAATATTTCAGGAACAGCAAAGAGCCTCATTATCGAGTGAGTATATGTATGTACCTGGATGTCTCTAGAAACTCCCTGCTGTGTGTGTATGCATAAGTGATGTAGGGCTTTTGACATACATCAAATCATGGCAGATAAAAAAACAAAAAGATGCGTATAAACAAGCAAGAAAAGAGAGATAGTGAGACAATATGATGGAGAAACATGGGTGAATGTCAGCTGTTTAAGGGGAGGAAAAGCAAGAAGAAAGGGGGTGACTTAAAAAAAAGAAAAGCTTTTTAAATGTGAATATTTTCTGTTTTTTTTTACTCCTCTATGACAGTAAACTAAATATCTTTGAGTTGTGGACAAAACAAGTCATTTGAGGACGTCATCTTGGGCTTCAAGAAACACTGATCGACATGTTTCACCATTTTCTGACATTTTATAGACCATACAACTAACAGATTAATCGACAATGAATAGAATCATTAGTTGTGTGTGTACCTATGTGGATAGACCGATGACTGCGACTGTGAGTCTCTCAAGGTAAAAGCATGCTTTGTGTGTGAAGTGATCATCAGTCATTGTAGCGCTGCTACTCAGACTATTTAAGGACAGCTGAGTCATTAATAGCATCAATCCAGGGATGCTCTGCTGCACTTGTGACATAAACAAATGATTACCACATTCATTTTGACAATCAACAGTCTTAACACTAATATGCTCAAACTACAGCGGCTCTACAGAAATCCTCAGGAGGGACAACACTCATGATGTTTCAGTGATCTATTAATAGACACACATTTGGGACAGGTGCCTCCCCCGAGCAGCCAAACAGTCTCTGTTGTTAATCAGAGAGATGTCCCGCTCATGATTTCTGCACACATTTAGAAATCTGGATCATTACCATGAACACAAGTCAACATGAACACAAGGAGACTGACAGCCTCTACGGGGACAAATCAGTCAAATCTAGGGATGTCAATCGATTCAATATTTAATCATGATTAATCATATGATTGTCCATAGTTAATCGCAAATTAATCACACATTTTTTATCTGTTTAAATTGTACCTTAAAGGGAGATTTGTCAAGTAATTAATATTCTTATCAACATGGGAGTGGGCAAATATGCCAGTGTGCTGACTTGACTATGACTTGCCCCCAAACTGCATGTGATTATCATAAAGTGGGCATGTCTGTAAAGAGGAGACTCGTTGGTAACCATAGAAACTATTTTCATTCACATATCTTGAGGTCAGAGGTCAAGGGACCCCTTTGAAAATGGTCATGCCAGGTTTTCCTCACCAAAATTTAGTAAATTTAATTAAATGTATTATTTATCTCACTGTTACATCCTAAAAATCCCAAGTTGCGTCAATGCGTTAAAGAAATTAGTGGCGTTAAAATGAATTTGCGTAAAGGTGTTATTATTGAGTTAACTTTGAAAGCCCTAAGTCAAATCATTAACATTTTTCTTATTCTTTATGGTCCTCACGGTTTTGTGTTTCTAGCTAAAGATGAGTGAGGAGAAGAAAAGGTGAAGACAGGAGCAGAGGGCAGACGGGAACAAAGGAAGCGGGATGAATGAGAAGGGGGAAAGTGTGATATATGGTGAACAGAGGGGGAAGATATAGGAGAAGGGGACATGAAAGAAAAAGGAAAAAGAAGGAGGGAGGGAGTGAATAGAGGAGGAGGAGGGCTGTGGAAAAAAAGGCAAGAAGCAAAGAAATAGCACCCCCTCTGGTGGAAACAGTCCAAAGCTGCGTCCTGATTTCATACTACATACTAATACTATGCAGGTTCTGTTTACACTGTAAAAGAGAAATGTATCACTGGAATCCAACCAATATAAGACTTATTTAAAACTTCATAGATAGGTGAGTTATTTATTTATTTATTCATTAAATATTTACATTATATTTTGCAATAAAAGCAGCCTAATCAATTGGATATGTACATAAAAAGTGAGATGCTATTAATTAATTTACTTATTTATTTATTGTTTTCCTTTTTATTTTATTTTTTTTAATTAATTAATTTATTCTTTCTCCTTCTCCATTGTAGACATTTTATGGTGGGTGTTGGGGAATTGATGGCTGATGCTGTTGGTATTGATTATATTGTTTCTCTTGTTGTGGAAAAATTTAAATCTTAATAGACATATTGTATAAAACAGTGAGATGCTATTAATTAATTTACTTATTTATTTATTGTTTTGTTTCTTGTTTTCCTTTTTTATTTATTTATTTTTTAATAATTAATTATTTTTTTCTCCTTCCTTCTCCATTGTAGACATTTTATGGTGGGTGGGGGGGATATTGATGGCCGATGTGGTTTGTATTGATTATTTTTTTCTTTTGATGTGGAAAAATAAAAATCTTAATAAACATTTTGTATAAAAAAAAAAGCGAGATGCTCATCATTCATAGCATTTCTGTGTTGTAGGGTTGGAGTCACTGTTACTCTTTCCTTCTCTTCTTGGATATCATTTTCCCCCTCCATCTCTAACTCTTTACACACCCCCTCCCCTTTCATCATCTCTTTACCATAATCTTCTCCTCTTTCTTTGCCTTCCTTTCTTTTCTTCCTCCTTGTTTGTCTTTCTCCTCTCCCCTCCCTCCCTTTATGTCTACCTTTTTTCTCCCTCTTTATTCATAACTCTCCCTTCACCCTCTCTCACTCTGAAGTGTTTTACTAGCTGCTATCCTCTCTAATAATGTGTGTAGAGCATATAAAACTTTTATTATGGGATATAAAATACGGCCGTCGTGAAGATTGTCAAGAGCAGAGGGAGCTGGAACGTGATTGGAGCAGCAGATGAGATGAACGGGCTGACCCAAGGACGTCTGCAGGGGCAGGCAGGAGCAAACGGCGATGGCTCGTCATCCGAGAGGTCTTTAAAGCTCCATCGGATAATTGCAGCATAGCACTCGGGGTTGTAACCCACTGATGCATTTACTAACACTGTGATTTATTACACCGAAACATTTTTTGTTCACTTTGAAATTTTACAAGCTGAGCTTAAAAGCCA
>CAKAOH010024208.1:0-26995 GCA_916701665.1 Sebastiscus tertius | reverse complement strand
CCAATTCAACACTTGTGGGATCAGCTTGGGCGTGCTGTACGTGTTGGAGTGACCAACACAACCACGCTGGCTGACCTGCAACCAATCCTGGTTGAGGAATGGAACGCCATCCCACAGCAACGTGTGACCAGGTTGGTGACCAGCATGAGGAGGAGGTGTCAGGCTGTTGTGGCTGAGTATGGATCTTCCACCGCTACTGAGGCTCCTGACATATTGTATTACATGAATAAAGTGTAAAATTGCCAATATGTCTTGTTTGTTCCTTGTTACTGATAGAGAGTTCAATCATCCAATCCATCAAACAACTCAAAACAAGAGTCAATACCAACAGGAGAATACACTGTTTACCATTGACGGAGCATTTTGCAAATTTTTCTTGGGCGCTACCCACATAATCAGCTGTGCTGCTCATCCCACAAATGCATGATCCTTACAAGTTGGACATCATTGTGAAGGTAAATAAACAGGCTTTCCAACGATGTAAAATACAATGACCATTAGCATTGTAACAACAGAGAAATAATCCATCAAACACAAATTTCCGAACTTTGTTTTTCCAGTTTATATTGCATATTGTATGACATGTGCGTATTGTATATTATAAATAATAATATCGCATATACGAAAAGATAACAACTGGCCAATATGATTAAGATAAATATGTAAGTAATGAATTTGTATTTTGATTGATAATAAATTCACATTTTGATGAGGATAATTATATCAGTAATTCATTTATATTTTTGTATGACAGAGATATAAGGTTATAATTATTATAAGTTTTTATATATTATTATATTAAGACAAGTTTAGGCAAATTAATTAGAGTACTGAATATGTTTAGCTAAATAAGGAAGCTGGTTAATTATCAATGAATGACTTATGGAGAAGGGGTGAGAAAAAAAAATTGGACTCACTCTGTTGCACACGTGTGCCAAAACAAACGATGAATGAATGAGAAGTTATAATCTGTTGTGAACAACAAACTAATTGTTCAGAAGTTATAATTTATTGCTTTGAAAAAATATAATTCTCATTCAAGAATTGAGCCAAAGTGAATGAGAAAAACTGTAATAAACACTATCATATATACTGTATGTTTATATCAGAAGTATGAAAACAGAAATGCGTCACTGATCTGTTTTGACATGCGTTTCCATGCCAACAGCCCCTGTATAGTTTTTGGGAGCCTGGCTCCCAGAGCGACTGTCACTTTCTAAAGAATGGGGTCCCTGAGCTGAACCAATGGTTTATCCGCTTTATCCGGCCTACATTCAGAGAAACTTTAGGAGCAAACCTGCCGTTCCCTGGTGCCTGTCTGCAGTGTTGACAGTCACACTCATTGGTTCAAAAGGTAGCAGCTTGCCCCAGTTTTCGCTGCTATTTTTCAGACTGCTGTCTGGAAAACTGGAAAACATAATCCTTCGAGCTGAGTCCTAGTGGATTTCTCTGGTAATCTGGGAATAGATCAGATTTAAACAAAGGTTCTTTAATTAACAAAGTTTAGAGCAACAACTAAGTCGCGTACTAAGTCCTAATTTCTATACATTAAAAAAAAAAAAAAAAAAATGAGAGCCCTGCTCAGCAATCTACTACAACTTCAAAGTAATAATGGACATATCACTACAGTCATTTCAACTTTTTATTGATTCAAATTATAGTCAATTCCTGACATAACTGTAATATACGGGTAGCTGTGGCTTAGTGAGTAGAGCAGGTTATCCGCTAATTGGAAGGTCGATGGTTCGATCCCCGGCTGCTCTGGGTGACTTGTCAAACACTAGGCCGACAGACGCTCACTGACGGCCCCAAACTGTCCGATAGTCGACCATCTGCTTGGTGTGTCATGGCCTTAAAGCTTCAGTAGTCAGTATATTTTTGGCATCATTGGGCAAAAATTCCATAATAACCTTTCAGCATATTGTAATTCAAGTGTTCTGAGAGATAACTAGACTTCTGCTCCTCCTCATGGCTCTGTTTACAGGCTTTAAAAAAATCTAGCCTGTGACGGGAGACTTTGACCAATCACAGGTCATTTCAGAGAGAAAGCGTTCCTATTGGCTGTGCTCTGGTCATGTGACCGGAACTTGACGTTCCTTCACCAGATTTCACAATGGCGGCGGCGTCACAAACCTTCTAATTTTCCAGCTAAACCGTGCACTACAAGATGATTCTGAAAGCATCTGAGGAGAGAAATAGGCATTAACGTAACAGAATATTGATTCATATTTGATCAGCGCTGCTTTGTTTGACCGTTTGGTCGGAGTTCTCAAGTGATTGACAGCCAGCTCTCATAGACAACAGATGGATAGCAGACCTCAGATCAGCTCTTACTGCTAGATTTTCTCTGGTCTGTGAAATCTTGCAGATGTCGTTAGGAGCACTGGAGGACACAGAGGAACATGATTTTTCTCAGATTACCTGTTTCATGTTCTACTGTCAGGATATAGCAACCGTTTTATAAAAAAACTTTTTTTAATCATATTTGCTCCAATCTGGCCTACTGATGCTTTAACCCCAAATTGCTCCCAAAGGCATAGCCATCAGTGTGTGAATGAGTATTTAGATTAACTCCTGATGGGCAAAGTTGGCACTTTAGCAGCCTCTGCCATCAGTGTATAAACGTGTGTGTGAATGGGTGAAGGCTGACATGTAGTGTAAAGTGCTTTGAGTGGTCGGAAGACTAGAAAAGCGCTATATAAATGCAAGTCCATTTGCCAAGTCCATATTTTTTTTACATGTTGGAACATTCTTTAATATGACCATTCTAGGTAAATGAGACATATGAGAGAGAGAGAGAGAGAGAGAGAGAGAGAGAAAGGCAGACAGGGAGGAGGAGGAGGAGGACGGAGAGGAAGAGGAAGAGCCATAATCTCTGATGAGATTCGGGCCACTTTGGTTGACCGTGGTCCAACAATGAGGGAGGCTGAGCTGAGCAGGAAGTTCAACCAAATTAACTGTAAGCAGGTTCACAGTAAGGAAAGGTAATCTACTCTCATTACAGTATTGTAGTACTGCATCAATGCAGTACTGTAGTACTAGTAGTAGTATTGCAAGTGGCCGATAGCACCGTAAAGGGAAAGTATGTTTCATATACAGTATGTATGAGACTGGGAGATATAGTATACCCACAGTGATTACAGTGTTGGCCAGGGAGAACATTGGCTGTGATGGTGATGAGGTGCTGTGGCCAGACGGAAACAGAAAACAGGATGCAGCTGAATTTTCTTTTTCCTCACGGTATATGCTGAAGGCTTATTTTGTTTTTACCTCCGTCAAAGAGGTCATGTTTTCGGTGCAGTTTGTTTGTTTATGGGATATGGAAAAACTACCAGCACCGATTTTCATGAAACATGGTGGAAGTGTGTAGCGTGGGCCGAGGAAGAACCCATTACAGTAAATCTGGGAGCAGATCCGACTCACGGAAAAAGCAATTTTTGGCCTCGGCGGAGGTCTGCACTCTCTCCGAGTGCCCTGCTAGTTTCTATTGTTTGGACACATACTTACTAACACATACTCTCTAAATCCAGCTGTTTTGCTGAGATGTGTACAGTGTTTCTATTCTTGTATTTGTGTTTTTTTTATTTGAGTATGAAAATATGCAACGCACAACAGGCTCCTGTACAGTACGGTATGTAGTGTAACACTGAAAATGCAAAAGGTCAACTGGTTACATTATCATAATAGTGTTTTCCTCTCATCCTAGTGTTTTACATTAAGCACATCAATGTTCAACGGGTTCTTAGAAATGTCTCTTTATATGATGGTGTGTGTGTGTGTGTCGTTTGTGTGTAAAGTTCTGAGAATTTTAGTTCTGAGAATTTCAGAAAACTTGTTTAATCTATTGAGAAATACTGTAATGCTCTGAATCAGAATCACAATCAGAATATTGTTTATGGCCAGGTATATCAGGGATACACTAGAAATTTGCTTTGGTTCGTTGTTGTAAATGAGCATTAAAAATAACAATAGAATAATACAAATAATAAAACATATCGTATAGAGCACCTTTAACCCTCTGAGACCCACAATAGACCCGTTTTAGTGTTCTTAAGGGGGGTGCAGAGGGTCTTTAGGGGGAGATAGCAGGTCAGCAGTAGATGTCACATAGAAGTGGTGTGCATCATCTGAAAGCTGGAACCTGAGGATTAATTTGAGATGCATCTCAGTGCTGTGTGTCAAGTTGTTCTAATCAGAAATCAGAAATAAAAACAAATCAATTAACTAATTAATTATTTAACATGAATTGTAAAAGTGTATAAGGGTTTAGAACATCATGATAGAAGTATATGATGGTCATCCCCATGCTCCGTTATGTCTCATAAGTTCTTGCAGCAATTTTTGGGTTGATACCATTTGTTACACAGATTTGGTGCTAAAATTTAACCCTTTTTTTACCACTCGAGAATTGATAAAAATGATGAATAATCCCTCCAAAATACCACATTAAGACACCAAGACCTTGAGGAACACCATAGAAAAAGTAATGCTGTGATTTGGTTTCAAAAACGTTTGACATTTGGAAAAACTTCTGCAAGAATTGCATTTTTCGGTGATTGGATGGCGAACACTTCCGTAGTGTAAACTGCTCAGAAACCCCTTTATTGTCAATCTAGCTAGGAAAGCCATCCATCCTCTGAATGCTCTAGGTCTCTAGTTTGATCCATCCATCCTCTGAATGCTCTAGGTCTCTAGTCTGATCCATCCATCCTCTGAATGCTCTAGGTCTCTAGTTTGTGGCTGTAAAGTTTCATGAGGCTGTGATTATCCTAGAGGTCACCACAGGTCATTTTATACAGTGAGGTCAAATTACAAAAAATGGTCTCACTACAATATGTGGACTAACATCATCACACATGAATACAGTTGATGCCCAAATGATGTAATTCCAAGACGGTTTAGGGACCCCAGTATGCAGAAATATTCAAACACACCATTTTAAATGGGCATGTCTGTAAAGGGGAGACTCGTGGGTACCCATAGAACACATTTTCATTCACATATCTGAAGGTCAGAGGTCAAGGGTACCCCTTTGAAAATGGCCATGCAAAAAAAATTCAGCCTAACTTTGGAGCATTATTGAGCCTCTTTTCCGACATGCTAGCATGACATGGTTGGTACCGGTGTATTCCTTAGGTTATCTAGTTTCATATAATATCTGTAGCTTCACTCTAGCTCTAAAACTGAACCTGCCACAGCCTCTGACAGACAGTAAAGTCAGCCTAAACCCCGATGGTTTACTAAACCTAGCCAAGTAGTTTTGTTAACCACGTGTTTAAAACTGCGACAGTAATCCAGGAGGAACTACGCTTCCGTCCAAATGTAACTGAGAATGCAGTTTAGTTGTATGAGAACATAATTTTGTACAGTAGGAGAAAGAGTTGGTGTGTGTGTGTTTCTTTAATCATAACTCATGTCACAGACAAATCAGAGGAAGTTTCTGGGTCATGTTCACGCTGAACATGCACACCTGGGTCAGAGATGCAATCAACTACACCTGCTTCTCACACCTACACACATGCACACACACACACACACACACACACACACACACACACACACACACACACACACTGTGCCTCCTAGCCATGAATAAACAATCTGAGAACAGTGTGAGGGGAGAAAAGAAGGAAGGGCAGGATGTTCTTGGGACAGGGCCAGCGATCAGATCGTGCTCCGCTGTCAGCTGTAGAGAATGTAAAGTTTTAAAGAGTCTGAAATGATTACCGATTGCTTCAAGACGTCATAGACAGAAATGTAAAATCCCCATAGATGACACACAGCATACTACGTGAGCCTGACATGACTGAAATGAAGCAAAAGCTTCAGTGATAGTCTGTTAACTTCTGATGGGGTCTGATAGCATTCTATTGAGTCTGAGTCCAGTTCTGAGCAACGGACGCAGTATTCAGAGAGAGAGAGAGGTCTGCTAATGGGTGGTGGTCCTTTCACTCAGGGGACCACCATTCATGTCCTGTGTGAGACCAAAAGTTAAAGCATCAGTAGGCGAGATTGGAGCAAATATGATTAAAAAAAGTTAATTTTAATAAAACGGTTGCTATATGGTGACAGTAGTACATGAAACAGGTAACCTGAAAAAAATCATGTGCCTCTGTGTCCTCCGGTGCTCCTAACGGCATCTGCAAGATTTCACAGACCGGAAGAAAACAAGCAGTAAGCGCTGATCTGAGGTCTGCTGTCCAGCTGCTGTCTATGAGAGCCAGCTGTCAATCACTCGCCAACTCCGACCAAACGGTCAAACTAGGCAGCGCTGATCAAATATGAATCAATATTCTGTTACGTTAATGTCTATTTCTCTCCTCAGATGTTTTCAGAATCATCTTGTCGTGCACGGTTTAGCTGTAAAATGAGAACATTTGTCAGCCATTGGAAAATCAGTTTGAAGGAACGCCGTGTTCTGGTCACATGACCGGAGCACAACCAATAGGAACGCTCTCTCAATGAAATGACCTGTGATTGGTCAAAGTCTCCCATCACGGGCTAGATTTTCCAAAGCCTGTAAACAGAGCCATGAGGAGGAACAGAAGTCTAGTTATCTCTCAGAACACTTGAATTACAATATGCTGAAAGGTTATTATGGAATTTTTGCCCAATGATGCCAAAAAATATACTGCCTACTGCTACTTTAATCCTGCCACTATTAATTAAAAATCAATAGCGTTTTTGAGAATCGATACAGTATCACAAAACGTAATATCGCAATATTCAATATTTTCGATATTTTCTTATCCCCCCTCTTGGAAATGCACGGATGTACTGACTGATTTTTACAATGTAGGGGGAAATAAATATTTTCCTCAGTGTGCAGTACAACACACTCTTGTGTGTTGTGTTTGATCAGTATATTCATGTACTTTACTCTAACAATCTCTCTGAAACAGTCAAACCCAGACTATATGATTAGAAAAGTAGAGAAGTTCAAAGTGTTTCAGATTGAGCACAGCAGAGTGAAACTAATCCCGACAGAATCAGATCCTATGAACCATGTGTGTTTCATTTTGCAAAAGATCTAAGGTGTTCTGCTACATGTGTGCGTGGTTGTCAGTTGTGTGTAGTATGTATTGAAAAAATGAGTCCTGTTTTCAAAACTGTGCTGAAGCAATGGCAAAAAAAAAGTAAAGTAAAGTCACCACCATCACCGCTAAGATGCTAAAGAGCTGTTGAGCTAAACGAATTCAGGTCAAGCTCTCACAGACTGCTGAAGGCTGAAGAAGAACAGATGCAACGTGTAGCAATACTGTGTAATGTAAACCAAGCAATGTGAGTAAGATTTAAATCTAAATATTATTTTATGCTAAATTTACAAAGCTGTCCTCAGACAACCAGGATATACATACACTGTACATGTCAATATATATTGTATGCATACACTGTCTCTCTTCTTGTCTCTTGCTGTGTTCTGTCTCTCTGGTGTAAGCGGGATAGAGATGAACAGAGGAAAGAGACAGAGACAGCAGAGGGGAAGGGTTACAGTGGTGTTACATCATTGTTTGAAAGCTCCGAGTCATTTTATTTGGCCCGCATTATTATTATTATTATTATTACAGTTTTTCACAATTGCTATAAGACACATTTCTTGAAACCTTCCACACTTTTCTCAAAACTATAAGCACAAAACCCAGTTTTCAAACTGCGTCCACAAAACCTCTAACTCTTCTTGCAAAACCAAACAATCGCCTCGAAACAGTTTCTTCAGTGCTCCAAATCAAACACTACTGAGCATTTATTAGGGCATGTAGCATAAAAATGTTTATTGTTTGCAATACAGTAAATGCATTTTTTTCATAATTCAGTGGAAAGTCCTGGAAAAGGACAAAGACAAAATGTAAATCAGAAGCACATTACAATACACTGTACAATGGGACCACAAAATCAAACCCAACCAGTGATTCGTCATCCGGGCTCAGCATCACGATATTTTTGTCTTTGACAATGGTCACCATGTCAGATCTAACGATCACAGCGCCATAAACTCTTGCAGTGTCTTGGTCGGGTGACTGGCAAGACTACACATATGACCACGACCACGGCACGTTGTATTCCACGATCATGCGCAAGCTCAGACATCATCAGGGAAGCGGTTGAAGCAACTGTCAATGCTCGGGTAATGATAATTAAGCATATTCCCGCAGTTAGGAACGGGGATATGCCGGTATATCTAGCATATCATAGCATATCTACTCACCTGGTTGATGAGGTGCTTCCGCTATTTCTCGCCAACGTTTGACTCCGTCATGATACTCCCTCGACGAAAACGTCAAATAGGCAGTAGGGGGTACAGTTGCCACAACTCAATGAATATTTCGTCAGTTTGGTTGTCCCACCTGTTTGTTTATGACCAAGTGACCTGATTGCGACTGCGCGCCGGAGAGAGCACCTGATTGGTCAACGCAAAGGAACACGTCATTGGAGATGTCACACTAGGCATGTCGAGACGAAAAGTTCTGACAGGCTAGACTTTTCCTCGGGGTGTTGTGGGGGCGACCCAGACTTGGCGTCGGTTGTCATGTACTATGACACACTGCACGAGATAAGAGGATCGATTTTCGCACACGACACTCATTTATCGTTGCTGATCCCCTACGACGGCCGTGTCGGGCTATAAGCAGGCTGATATCGTATAGTCTGATCCCGGCAATAGGGGGTTTTCACACCTGTAGTTTGTTTGCTCTGGTCTGAATCAGGGACCAAATTGTTACAATGCTGCATATTGCCTCGAGTTTGGTTTGTGTTCACATGGCAGCATTTACAAGCGGACCAAAAATTTGGTGCGCAAAGAAACTCATTCATGAAAGGCAAAATAGTGGGCCATCAGAAGAAGTTAAATAAAAATCGATACAGCGTTTTGGAGAATCGATACAGTATCAGAAAACATAATACTGCGATACTCATGTGTATTGATATTTTCTTACACCCCTACCTGACAGATGGTACCCAGGGCAAAAGTGCTACTGTCACTTGCTCCAGCAGCAACCCCCACCACCAGTTCCTAGAGGAAATGGCATCCTTGAGATGTTAACTAATATTTCTCCCTTGAAAATCTTGTCCACTTTCTGCTGTAGTCCTTTCAGTCTTTCTTAATGGAGTAATACAATCTTGTAATCTTATTATCCACCCACACAACACAGGATCTGCAGATTTCTGGAGCTGTGGCAATGACATCAACATCCCATCAGAAGTAATAGCCTGTGATATAAAGTCCATACTGGACATCCTGCTACTTTAGCTGCATGATTCAGCTGTGTCAGTAATGTACAGCTTTAGAGGAAACCCCATTTACAACATAATCTATGCTCTCCATTTAAAGGGACTCTGTGTAAGAATCAGAAATTGCTTGTTAACAGCGACACCTGTGGCCGTTAAGTCAACGAAAGTCAGCGTCAGGCTCGCGCTTGTGCTCGCTCTACATAGACATGAACGAGCATCGCTCAACACAGTGAGGGCGACACATGTCAGCTAAAACCACAATATCACTCTATATTTCACCTGCATGGGACACCGACCCGCAATGATTTATACGTGTAAGAGGTCACAAACAGTACCTTTAAACAAATGAAATTTCCATGCGTTGATACATTGCAGGTTATGTGTATGTACTGTTCATACATGTGTCTCTGCGCACATCTAGGTTAAATGTGTGAATATGGGTCAGAACGGGTAATAGCCTCTTAAGCCTTGAGCTGGTCTAATGCGTGGTTAGTAGGTTGCTAATGGTAGGCAGATTCACGGTGTTTAAAGTGCACGCTTGCTCACAGTGACAGATATCATACAGAGCCTTTTACAGCAGCCAGAACACAGTCTTACTCAACTGTAGGGCCGTAGATGAAGATAAATGTTTCAAAACCCTCTCCATACCAAAGACCAAAGCCTACTCAGCTTGTCAAGTCGCCAGTAGCTGGTATTAGAATGTAAGGCACGTCACCTGTTTCAACAGCCAATCAGCTTTTAGCAAAGTCAGCCGGTCAAGTAATGCACCGTTGCCATGCCTTAGTCAATCCTCAGTGGCTTCAGCTAGTGCAGAATGCTGCTGCTCGAATTTTAACTACCACTCGTAGGTCCCATATCACCTTAAGTCTTGCCTCCCTTCACCGGATGCCAGTTAAATTCAGCATTGATTTCAACATGTTCTGTCCCCTAGTTATATCACTGAGCTTTTGACTCCTTATGCTCCAAGTCGTAACCTGAGATCTTCAGGTCTACCCTCGCTGTTGCTTGTCCCGAGGTCAAGGCTGGTGACTAACGATGACCGGGCTTTTGCCATCAGGGCCCCTCGGCCCTGGAACTGTCTGCCTGAGGACATTAGGCTTGCACCTGGGCTCAGGGTGGGATAGAAAGAACTGTGTAGCCGCATTGGTGTAAACTGGCAGGTTTCACAACGTTCACAACCTTCACATTGCAAGTAGTTGCAAATTTCAACCCGTCTCATCGCAAATCTTTGGTCTGACCTGGGCTTAAAGGACTGCTCCATTATTATTGTTTTTTTTTTAGATTTTATATCATCCTGTAGCTTCCCAGTGGTAATCCTTATGTATTCAAATCCCAACATTCACATTTCGGTTGAAGTAGGCCTACGAATATTTTACCGTCAAAATGCTATTTTCCCAAGTCTTTCTGAAAAACCTTTTCCCACATCCCCACCTGATGTAGGTTTCTGCATGATGACGCTGCTACATGTACAGTATATATACATCCTTATAGTCAGTGTATTAACGTTACATACAGTAACTGAGATGGCGGTCGGCGTGCTCCCAGTTTGGAGAAGCAGACAGGAGCACCGGCAGGAAGCTAAACGATGTACTGCTGTGGACGCCACGTTAGTTCAGATCAGAAAGTCACACAATAACACAAACTAGCTAACTGATGCAGCGGTAGACCAGCTACTCCTGTGTTCTGAGAGGTAAAATTATTGTTTTTGTCAGTGGAGTCTGGTGGCATTGAAGACAACAATGTAACGGCGTCAGTTCTCAGAGAGTGCTGTGTGATGGCGAGGCCTTGCATCAGACCTCGCCATCACACAGCACTTTCTGACAGGGAATGTTACCACTCAGAATGCGAGAGTATACATACAACCCCACTTGTGTTTCAGTTATTTCCAAACTTAGCACAGCTAACATTGACTCAGCTAGTGCTAGCGTTCACACTATTCATAACCTTATTGATTAGATGGAAAAGCCCATTATAAACGTAAATGACTACATTTTGGGATTTGCTTTCTTACCGAGGGTTAGATGAGAAGATCCACACCAGTCTCAGTGCTGTACATATACAGTATGTAGGCTATGTACAGCATCTGGTTTGCTTAGCTTAGCACAAAGACTGAAGGTAACAAAATCCGACAATCATCATTTCTCACCAATTAACACTTTAGATGTCATTTGTTGAATTTGTACAAAAAAACCAAGGTGTAAAAAAGCCCCCTGCGTAAAACAGCATGTTGTTACAACAAACTGATTAATAGTAATTGGTAATAAGTTAATACTTACATACACAATGCACAGAGAATGGCAAAACCACTCCAAAATCTGCTCAACAGGCAGCCTATGAACTTGAACTTCGTTTATATTAGATTAGATTAGATTGTACTTTAATTAAACTTGTCTGATATGACATCAAAGACTAAAACCCATTGAAGAAATTCATGATTTTTTTAAGGTGCCCCCAGTGAAAGGATCTTTATTCTCTCTAAATCAAGTCAAAGGCATGAAACTCTAGGAAGGTTTAAAGAGCAACAAAGGGCGTGAATATAGATAAAATAAAAGTAAAGTATGTCCCAAATTTGTAAAAGACGAGGCAGGCAAGTGCTTCTAGCTGTCTGTGTATGTGTGTGTGTGGGTGTGTGTGTGTAACACAGAATGGATGTCAGATAAGGGACTTGTATGATGGCTTCTAGTGGAGCAGGAGCTGATAATGGAATCATTTCAGGGGGATAAATTGCTTTTATAAAGAACAAGAAAGGTTAATGTGAGCATTTGGAGTCTTTGTGACTGGCGCGTGTTCCCCTACTGTGACACATCAATTCTGAAAGTGGCAACAAGTCATGTGTTTACAAGTAACCAATCTACTTAATGGCTACTGTTTTCTGAGAGGTTCTGGGTCACTCCAAATTGATTTGGCTTGACGAGCTGAAACACGCCGTGTGACACGCACGGGGAAACATTCATTTTGTGAGTGCATTTTCCCCAAAACAAACACACACAGTCCAGCCTCACACCACCATCCCGGCTCGTGATTTCCATCCACCGCCAACTGCTCGGCTCTGCTCCATCGGTCATCTACCCACCAGGCCTCCGCTCTTGGCTCCCTGATAGTGGTTCAACCTTCCAAAGTCCAGTCAAACAGCAGCTCACTGAGAGCTTTTTCTTCTCCTCACTCATTCACATCTTCTCTCCAATATCTTACTACTTTGCTGTATTCTACTGTCTCTAGCTCGTATTGGTGCATACTTGCCAACATTGAGACCTTAAAAAAAAAAAGAAAAAAATTTGAGTTTCAGAGACTTTGTTTCCTGAATTCTGGTGACTTTAAAAGAGTGAAGAAAACCCAAAATAATTAAAGCTGCGAGCAGCAATGAACGGGCCCTCGCACCTTTGTATATTTTTGGCATCATTGGGCAAAAATTCCATAATAACCTTTCAGTATATTGTAATTCAAGTGTTCTGAGAGATAACTAGACTTCTGCTCCTCCTCATGGCTCTGTTTACAGGCTTTAGAAAATCTAGCCTGTGACGGGAGACTTTGACCAATCACAGGTCATTTCATTGAGAGAGCGGTCCTATTGGCTGTGCTACATAATATTGATTCATATTTGATCAGCGCTGCCTAGTTTGACCATTTGGTCGGAGTTCGCGAGTTGACAGCCGGCTCTCATAAATGGTTGCTGGACAGCAGACCTCAGATCAGCTCTTACTGCTTGGTTTCCTCCGGTCTGTGAAATTTTGCAGATGCCGTTAGGAGCACCAGAGGACACAGAGGAACATGATTTTTTTCAGGTTACCTGTTTCATGTACTACTGTCAGGATATACGTTTTATAAAAATAACTTTTTTGAATCATATTTGCTCCAATCTCACCTACTGATGCTTTAACATCTCCCTCTTTCCTCTGTGCCTTTGTCTCTCTCTCTCTATCTCTTTCTCTTTTCCCCCCCATTTGAACCCAGTCAGATTTATTCATATTAAAAAGGACGGTGGATCCTCAGGGCTTCCTCCCACTATCTCCATCCCTCCATCCCTCCGCCTCCTGCCTCTCTCCGTCCCTCTCCGTCTGTCTCTTCCAGACACATTTTATACATGGATACTAAAGGCCCCGATACTTTGTACAATTTTGAACAGTCCCAGAGTTGAAATCTCCGGTAATCAATCCTAAACTGTGGTCCTAATGTAAATCACACTGTGAGGACACGTCCACATATGGCCGATTTAGAGCTTTGGAGACGTCCACGTCTAATCAACCAATCAGAATATTCAGTATCCCCGGGAATTACATGCACGTTGGACAACTCCATATACCTCAAGATATACGTTCAATACCAATGTTCAGTTTTAAAAAGTAGTCCCCCCCACCTCGCACTCCACCACCTCCCAAAATGAATTGTCAAGTATAAAGGAAAAAAAAAAGATAAATCTCTAACTTTTTGGGCTTTTTGGTGTTATTAGCAAAAAATGGTTTAGCAAGAACATCACGTGCAAAAAATGTGTCTTGCATGATGCGTTAGGTGCAGCAGCCTCTCAAAAATTCATAAATTTCCTCTCAAAAACATATTTATCAATTTATGCCTGACTTTCCATCCAAAAAATATAGTTGAAATAAATTGAAAATATGTTTTATAATTAATGAAACCCTTGAAGGGACTGTTTGTAACTTCTTACACGTATAAATCATTGTGGGTCGGTGTCCCATGTGCGCTCGCGTGTGTCTACGCTGTTCAGACTCAGACTCCAACACAAACTACACGGAAGCACCAAAACAACAAAGTTCTATCTAGTGAAGGACGCGGAGGAGACCGTAGCCTTGGTCTCCAGGGCCGGAGTCTCTGCTGTACTCTGCTCCTCTGCTTGCCTTCACTCACACACCGCGCTCGTTCTCGCTCTTTTGCTCCACTCTCACGTACACGCAGCTCACTCCACACTGCAGGAGAGTTAGTGTAGCTCTGAGAATATCTAGTGAATGTTCAGTGGACGTTTGTGCAGAAATAACTGCTGCAGCTCCTCCAGACCAACAGAGGTTTCCCGTGTCTTGTGAAGTGACGGGGCTCAGCAGAGAGAAACGTTATCGTCTCCGACCAAAACTCTGTCATCTCCCCTGTTCCCTCCGGCCGCGGTCGGGAGGCTGAAGCAGGAAAACACAGTATCAGCATTGATTCATGGATTCTGGTCAGCTAACATTACTGCCAAGCAGCTGAAATATAGAGTGATATTGTGGTTTTAGCTGACGTGTGTTGCCTCACTGTGTTGACCGATGCTCATTCATGTCTATGTAGAGCGAGCACAAGCGCGAGCAACAGGACGCTGACTTTTGTGTACTTAACAGCCACAGGTGTCGCTGTTAACAAGCATTTCTGATTCTTACATAGAGTCCCTTTAAAGCAAGAATTTCTAAAAAAGAAAGTGGAAAAAAATGTTTGTCACTTACAGTGATGTATCGTCAGACCTATCTCACTCAGTGTGACATCCAACGAACCTTCAAGATTGCTGTTATCGCAGACTGCAGCGGCCTTTAGGTACACATTCTCACACACATGCCGGCTTAATCTCACGTTTCCTATTTCACACACAAAATCACACGTTTATGAACGGATACATATTCAGATTTTCTCTGTTTTTTAGCCCCAAATGGTTTGTTTCTACAAACATCCACTTCCTGACATACAGTTTCTGTCTGTCTCTCTCTCACACACACACACACACACAGCTGGGCGATATAACAGTGTGTTGACATGTGGCTGTGTGCCAAGCAGGGGTTAGGATTGCACTCTGCAGGTCAGGGCTGCCACATCTGTCACTTCATTGCTCCACTGCATAGTGCCTGGATGAAAAGGATGGAGCAAGAGAGAAAGAGAGGGATAGAGGTGGAGAGACAGACAGTGAGAGGGAGAGATGTGAGGACACAGTGAAGAAGAGGAAGTAAAGGGTTGCGTCTTGGGCCTTGTGCAAAAAACAGCATGCAGCTAGAAAAGAGCCCCACGTGTGTTAACGAAAATCCTATTAAATAAGTTTGAAGTTCACATCCATCATTTCAACATGTTCCTCATTTAGCTGCGTCTCAGCTGAGCACCCTGACTACCGCTGATGAGTTTGTTTAATCATAATGACAGCTGTTTTACACTGCGAGTTGTCGTTAAGCCGTCTCTGACAAGCATTATGACAGTTTAGCTGGTGATAAGCCCTCTCATCTGTGTGTGTGTGTGCGTGAGTGTGTGCGTGTGTGTGTGTGTGTGTGTGTGTGTGTGTGTGTGTGTTCCTGACTTAGGCCACCTTTGAGGACACATTTCAGACTAAAGACCAGCAAAAGCTGTGTGCCCAACTGGGAAAAAAAAGCTGATTTATGGTCAATGGTTAATGGTGGGGTTAGGTTAAGGTTAGGGTTATGGGTAAGGGTAAGGGTAAGGGTAAGGGCAAGTGATGGTTATAGTTAAGGTTAGGGTTAGGCAAGTAGTGGTTATGGTTAAGTTCAGGGTTAGGGTTATGTTAAGACCGCTTTTAGGATAGAGATAGTTAGGTCTTAGCATTGAAATCCAATAGTTAGGTTTAGGCATTGAAATCGAATAGTTAAGTTTAGGCATTGAAATTGAATAGATAGGTTTAGGATAGGTGTAGGTCTTCTTCCAGGGTCCTACTCTAGCATTTTAATGAGGGAAGGGGGGGTGGGAGGGATGAGACAGAGAAGACACGCAGTAGTACAGTGTAAGTGTAAGTAGTAGCCTAGCCTACTAACCGCAGCAGCTAGTGTTTGTTTAGGAGACAGCAGCGCTGCAATGGTAATTTAATAATCAATCGTTAGGTTGTTTGGGAACGAGGATGTTAATTAACGTACGTTACATTTACGGAATGCATGAATACATTCACGGCACAGGCTTTACAGCGTACAGCCAATGGGTGTATTATAAGACAATAAAAGTGATGTACTACAGCTAACATATCCATTATTACAGCCGCGTACAGCTAGCAGGAAGCTGGCAGGCAGAACCCAGATATGTCACATGAGCGCGCAGAGCAGCGCAGGCTCGTGGGACTGATTCACGTTCATTATGCCGGGGAAAATAACTCTGGATTCAGCAATTAGTTAATTCTACAACTTTAAAATCTTCATTTTTTAAAAAAAAGTATCCGCTGAGTTACAGACGTCTCTTTCCCAATGTAAGTCTATGGGAAAAAGTCTTTTTGGGCCCAATCATCACGTGACGGACACAGAAGTTGCAGTACCACCCTTTGGCCACTACGAAAGTCGGGATCGACGACCGGCGCTCTTCCTGGGGGCTTAGAATATTCAGCTATTTTATTTGCTAACGTTTCAACTTACTTGTGTTTTTAATCTGCACCATCGTGAAGTTCACGACCTACTTCTTCTTCTTCTCCCTGGTTTTACTGGAGGACTACCAACGTTAGAGTCCAAAAAACATACAGAAGAAATATTAGAAGTTGGAATAATATAGATTTTGATCACAATACATTTACAATTTAATAGTGTGGATGCTGAATCAGCATTCACACCATTAAATGTGTGCGAGGCCTCATACGTATAAATGAATCCTCTCACATTTTAATGTCTACAGTCTGGCTTCAGTTCACCACCTCGCCATCTCTGTTGCAGTGATGGTTTGACTCTGTGCCCAGAAGCCGCTGGACGTTTGGTTGAGACTCTATATTCTGCATTCTATCCTTTTAGCTGCCTCTGATTAATCCAGAGGATTTTGTTTTTTACGTTTTGGATTTTCTGCTATATTCCTTGTTTCATTCGTTTAGTGTTTCCTGTTTTAGTTTGAAGTCCTTTCCTCTTGTATCTTGTCTTGTTTTACATCCTGCCTTTGTTTGTTCCCCGCCTGTGTGATTGCTTTAGTTAGTTGGACCTGTTCCTCGTCAGCCCTGCTGTCACCCGTCCTTCCTCGTTATCTCCTTCCTTTCCTTGTGTTTTTAGTCTTTGTGCTGTCTCTTGTGTTTTGTCGGTTCGTCTTCGTCTTCTTTGCTGTTTGAAGTTTTTTTACCTGCTATCTGTTTACCAGTTACCAGCCTGATGTTACCTGCCTGCCATTGGACTCATTTAGGATTTTCAGTTTTGTAAGCCTTTTGTTTATTAAAGGTCCCATATTGTAAAAAGGGAGATTTTCATGTCTTTTATGTTATAAAGCAGGTTTAAGTGATATATAAATACTGTTAAACTATACAGAGAAATACACAGCCCGTATTCAGAAATAGGGCGTTTGAAACAAGCCGTGAGGATTTCTGTCCATTTGTGATGTCACAAATATACAATATTTACGGTTTTAAACATAAACATTCTAAATGTGTCACAGTTTATTTCCTGTTGCAGTGTATGTAAATAACATCATCTACAGTGGGGCTACTAAACCTGAGGGGGCGCACCCTATTTTTCCTTGATAACGCTTCACTGTGAACAACAAACCTGTGTTGAAATCAGCAGGAGGAGAGTTAGTAATGTTAGCTGTTAGCAGCCGGTGGGCAGCACAGTCCTGATTGGATAATTAGCGGAGATACTAACATTAACGGAGGTGCCATTCAGTTATTATTATGAGACGTTCACAGTCTGCTCAGCAAAATGACCATTGGGCGAAGGTAAATTACAACGTCATCATGATGTGTTCAAATGTAATGTAAATGCCTGTTTAACTTCATAACTTACCAAGATTTTAAATCAAAGTAAAAATTTAAATAATCATAATCATTTGAATTGTGTGTTTTTAAGCAAATAACCACTATAGATGACAATAACAAAGTACAGTACTGTGTACAGTACCCTCCCTCCCACCCCAAAAAAACAGGGCTCCCCCAGAAGCTATACGGTGTAATTGGAACACTGTAATTTACTGTGTTTATAATGTTTTTTATGTTAAATATATTGAACATTTGAGTGGCAGACAAAAATAAATACTTCACAGTGGCAGGAAGTGAAAAAAGTTAATTTCAGACCCTGCTTATGACCTCACTGTGATGAGGCTAACAAGTTTCTCCATTCAAAAGACACACAAGACAGAAAGGTCGGAAGCCACTAAAAGCAATAAAAACTAGTGGGAGAACTTTTAGACAGACTTTAAAGTCAGTTTGTCTCCCGTAGTTCTACTTGCAGATAATAACCTGGAGATTTTAATGAAAGCTCCTTTTTTTAGTCAGATTTTAATGAAGCCATATTTAAATTCAAATCTCCCTAAACTCCCCATTTCTCCTGTCCCTTCATAATGAAGCTCATCTGCTCACTTTCTCTCTGTTTTTATGGAGCACACGCACTAATTACTGCTACTGTCTCTCTTTCTCTGCTTCGTCCCACCACCACCACCACCAGTCCCGTCCTTCTGGGGTCTGGTGCACTCGGCCTGGAACCTGTGCGCCATAGGGAAGAGGCAGTCGCCCATCGACATCGAGACCAGTCACATGATCTTTGACCCCTACCTGACTCCTCTGAGGCTCAACACGGGAGGACGCAAGGTAAGATGACCCATCTGTCTTTGGATGAAATGTGCTTCTGAATAAATACATCCTCGGGGACTCCATCCTCAGTGTTTAAGAGACACTGACGGATGAGTTTTCAGGCTGAAGTTTGGAGACAACACTCATCAAACATTCTGATACAAGCAGGACTGTCCGTCTCTGACAGCTCTGGGCTTTAATTCATCACTATCTGAGAACAGAACGGGACACATCATTCTCTAAATCGAGACGCGGAGAAACTTGTGTCTGACAGAGACTATGAGCTTTTCATCCATATCCGAAGGCTTTAAAAATTCCCAGCTGCATTTGACTCACTCGGCTCAGGAGGCATTACACAGCAATCACAGTTAATCTTTACAGGGAAAATCCTCTCTAAAGCACCCGGAATCACCGTTAACACACCTTTTGGTGATGTTGCACGTTGCATCCTGGATTCAGTCTGGTGTTTAGCAGTGTGTTCTAGTTATTTATCATATCTAGATGAAGTGAGGTCACATTGAAGGATCTTCAGCTCAAAGAAGGGGGAACTGGCTGCAGCTTAAAAAAGTCACCTACAAACCCTCAGCACATATAGAGTGTTACTGACATGTTGTGACCTTGGAATTAGAAGGTTCTGTGGTTTTGAGGTTCAAAGTTTACACATCCTGAATAGCAAAAACTGATATACAGTTAGGGATGCACCGATACCGATGACAGTATCGGGTCCGATGCTGGCACACGCTGGCCCTCACTTTCATTGCACAAAAGGGTTTTGCTTGCACCCTCTGACTTGCGCGTGCGTTAGACTCCTTGGTCCGTGTTTCAAGACGGGTCGGTTGCAGACATCACCACAGACCCCTAGTGCCATATTGGTGGGCTCAGCCACGCCCTGGGGACACAACGCGGTTGGGGCGCACTTAGGACAGTCCGCCCTGGTCGAAAGTCGCAGCAAGAGTAGGGGGCCTCATTCCTCCAGAGCAGGAAGAGAAGGCGCAGCAAGCACTTTGTCCACGGCCCCGGGAAGCACCTTAGCCCCGAGCCTTTCCAAGCCGAACCTAGAGCCGGTCGCGGCACACCGCCTCGTATGCAGGACTCCCCAGCCTGCCGTGTGTCGCTCACACCCTCCAGCTGGCTGTTAACGAGGGTCTTTTGGCACAGAGAAGTACTCGTATCGGTACTCGGTATCGGCGAGTACTCAAATGTAAGTACTTGTACTTGTACTCGGTCTGAAAAAAAGTGGTATCAGTGCATCCCTACATACAGTTAGGTTACATACCTTCTGATACTGAGAACTAAAGTAATGTTTGCAATGCCTTTTCTGCCTAAAGAGTTTTATCCATCATTTTTGACATCCACAGCTTTCATTTTCACTTTTTTCCCTG
Organism: Sebastiscus tertius; assembly: GCA_916701665.1. Taxonomy (NCBI): domain Eukaryota; kingdom Metazoa; phylum Chordata; class Actinopteri; order Perciformes; family Sebastidae; genus Sebastiscus; species Sebastiscus tertius. The sequence continues at coordinate 6,955 of CAKAOH010024208.1, read as the reverse complement.
AGATAAGTTCACTGTCAAAATATTCATTAAAGTAATCCTTTTCAGTGTTACTTACAAATTGCCACACAGCTGTTAAAGTCCATTATTTGATGATCCATCGTGAAAATGAGCTAGACTTTAAACTGAAGGCACATTTTTACCTTTATAACATCTCTTCCTTTGATTTAGAAGAAAATATGAGTCATAAACCATTATTTCACAACATCATGTCTTTATCGAACTCTGATCTTGGCAGGTGGCTTTCATCTTGGCGAGGACCAGTCTGGTGCTTTGCTCCTACAATGTAATACTCCCTTAAAGGTCCCATATTGTAAAAAGTAAGATTTTCACATCTTTTGTATTATAAAAGAGTTCTAGTGCTGTATAAATACTGTGAAAGTATCGAAACGCTCAGTACACGGAGAAACACACACAACTCATTTTCAGAAATTGTGCGTTTGAAACAAGCTGTTAGGATTTCTGTCCATTTGTGATGTCACAAATCTACAATATTAAACCATTACACGGTTTTAAACGTAAACATTCTAAATGGGTCCCAGTTTATTTCCGGTTGCAGTGGATGTGAATGACATCAGCTGACAGGAAGTAAACATGGACCCAAACTGTTGCCTAGCAAAGAAATTCCGTTGCAATTCTGATGAAATGCACTAAAACAGAGCGTTTCAAGTAGAGGGTAAATACAGGTATATTCAAGCAGACAGTATGAGGAAAATAATTTTTTTTTTTAACATTACAGCATGTAAACTTGTTCTTGTAAAAACACAAAATACAAGTATGAACCTGAAAATAGGCATGATATGGGATCTTTAAGAGATTTCCAAAATCCAGATGAATTGTTCTCTCAAAATAGGCTTCTGGTTGGCTAAAGTTGGAGATGATAATGATTGTAGGTGCTTCATAATTGTCCAGAAACCGTTGAATATTTGAATAACGACTAGCACCATAGGCACCAACTTGGGATAAACATTTAGGGAGCAAAAAATGCAGGCCTATGTAACGGGTCTGATGACATCATTTCGTGAGGAGACTTTCCAACCGAGTCTGGGCTCGTAGTTCTGGCTATAATATATATATATAATAATAATAATATAATAATAGTTATGGCTATAATAGCTTGCAGGTGCTGAGAAGGGTTCTTTTCAACATGTAAATATCAACACTTGCCTTACTGCTGTACAGAAGGCCTTTCCTTTACTGGTGACTCTCTTTCAGCCACCTGAAGGCAGCAGGTATCTGCTCCGTCTGGGGACAGACAAAAGAATGTTAATTGATTTCCAATTATAATATATACATACATTTGCATAACGTAAGCATTTTTGTCCACTCCCATGTTGATAAGAGTGTTAATATTTTTGAACAGATGAAATAATTTACGTTTTTAGTAAATATTTGGTTTGAAAAGAGAATGTTGTAATGCTCAATTTTCATTTGCACACATTCCGTGAAGGTCGATATGAAGTATGAAGTCATTATTCTGATCTCTGAGTCCCTCTGTGGAGAAAGTACAGTGACAGACAACATTTCTACCCAAAAAAACGCTGTTACAAAATTTCATTTTAGACATTTAATATACATTTATCTACAAATGTATTCATATATTACACTACTTTTGTGAACATACGACTTTGGTAAACCCATTTCAAACACCAAAACAGTTGGTCCACATAAGTAAAGGTGTGTTTTCACAAAGGATATGAAGAATTTCAAAAATCAGATTAAACTTTTTCAGCTTTAAGGCCATATTGTGTGTTTACATAGTGCTCTAGGACAGATGACAGCCACATGAACAGAGAGCTGAGAGTGTTCTGCACATTTTGGTATGAAACACATGAGTATTATGTGATATGCAAGGGCCATAAAAGGTGATGTAAAAATTGAGATCTTAGACCTCAAAGGGTTAAAATCAAAGCAGTAGAGGCAGAGAAATTTTGACTTGTAGTTGATAATTAACGCCGGATTCTACGCTTCCCTTAATTCAACTTGAGAGCATCTTTCACTAAACCCTCCCTGCCTGCTAATACCCACATCTTTCAAACTCCGCTCCCCTAGTTTGCAACACCAACCTGATGATGTCGTAGTGATGTCATCACGTTTATTTTACTCAGACTTGGCCACATTATACAACTGCTTCCACAGTTTACTCTTCAGAACTTCGGGGACATGTGCATGAGGCATATTACTGTGGGATTGCTGTCACACACTTTTTAATGGAGTTAATGAACTGACAAAGTACACAGAGTCGGATGCAAGCACAGCAGTTTTAACAGTTTCTGACCTATTAACCAAGGAAAATACCTGCACTGATGTGCTTCTATACATGGCCTTAAAGGGACTCTGTGTAAGAATCAGAAATTGCTTGTTAACAGCGACACCTGTGGCCGTCAAGTCAACGAAAGTCAGCGTCCTGTTGCTGGCGCTTTCCTCGCTCTACATAGACATGAACGAGCATCGGTCAACACAGTGAGGAGACACACGTCAGCTAAAAGCACAACATCACTCTATATTTCAGCTGCTCGGCAGTAATGTTAGCTGAGCTCCTGATACTGTGTTTTCCTGCTTCAGCCTCCCGACCGCGGTCAGAAGGAACAGGGGAGACACGGCAGCCCCGGTTGGAGACGATAATGTTTCTCGCTCCGGAGCCCTGTCTATTCACTCAGCAGCAGGAAACAAGACACGGGAAACCTCTGTTGGTCTGGAGGAGCTGCAGCAGTTATTTCTGCACAAACTTCAACTGTAAATTCACTAGATATTCTCAGAGCTAAATTAACTCTTCTGCAGTGTGGAGTGTGCACGCATGCATGTGAGAGTGGAGCGAGAGAGCGAGTGAGAACGAGCGCGGTGTGTGAGTGAAGGCAAGCAGGCAGAGGAGCAGAGTACAGCAGAGGCTCCGGCCCTGGAGACCAAAGCTACGGTCTCCCCTGTGTCTTCTGGCCGCGGTCGGGGGGCTGGAGCAGGAAAAGTTGACACTGTTTAACAGACGGCTTCACTAGATATAACTTTGCGGTTTTGGTGCTTCCGTGTAGTTTGTGTTGGAGTCTGAGTCTGAACAGCGTAGCCACACGCGGGCGTGCATGGGACACCGACCCGCAACGATTTAAACGTGTTAGGACTTACAAACAGTACCTTTAAATACAGATGAATTATAATATAAAACAGATTTCACGATCAGCAGATGGATTTATTAGTAGTTTATCTGCTAATAAATCTGCTATCATGAAATACTCGGAAGCGGACCGAGACCACCTTTTCAGGTTCGGTTGTTCGGTTCGCTCCAGGGTTCGATCGACAGCTTTCACGCCAGCCCGAAAGGAACCGCACCAACCGGGCAAACGGACCCGAGTTGTAGTTTTAACTGAACCAAACAGGTTAAGTGTGAAAGCACCTTGACACACAAACCTGGAGGGAACATTAGCCCCATCCATGGCCTCTTCAGAAGGTCCTGTTCTTTTCACCCATGAGACCTGCTCGTTGTGATGAGGGCCAAGAGGTGCCACAGGGTGAGCTCCATTTACACCAGAAACAACGTCAACCACTACGCGGCTCAGACTACGAGAGCGGCAGCAGAAGCTCAGGCTCTTCTAATCCAAACTATGGGAATGTAGGTCGCCCGGGCAAATGAAATATCTGGATTACTGAAACACTGTGCCAAAGCCCATTTGAAATACATTTGCATGGAGTTTTTGTTAACATGTGTGCAAATGCACACTGCTGTACCCCTCGTGCTCTCTTTTTTATTTTTTTTAAATAGAACAATTTGAAGGTGTTTGTAATGTGTGTGTGTGTGTGTGTGTGTGTGTGTGTGGTACAAATGGCTAGTGTATGAAATGAAAACGTCTACCAATTGACTTCAAGGAAAACTACGGTTTATTATAATTTGGGTTTTACTTTTGGAGCTTTGAATTTATCAGCTATATGATAACTCGGTTCTAACCAAAGTAATTGCTCAGACTTCAGGTGGACAACACCTCGGAATCTGGTTCGAGCTAAATGGAACTAATTTTATTTTATTTTATTCTAATTTTACTTCATACTCTGTTGGGTAGTTTAATCTACTAGATTAAACTCACATTTGTATAAACTAATGGTATGATTCTATGTAACATTTAAATCTTGAAAGGTTAAATAAATGTACTGTAGTGGATACAATATCTTCCTCTGACATGTAGTGTAGCAGAAATGTAAAGTAGCATAACATGGAAATAATTAAAGGGTCAGTAGTCAGTATATTTTTGGCATCATTGTGCAAAAATTCCACAATAGCCTTTCATCATATTGTAATTAATGTGTTCTGAGAGATAACTAGACTTCTGCTCCTCCTCATGGCTCTGTTTTCAGGCTTTAGAAAATCTAGCCCGTGATGGGAGACTTTGACCAATCACAGGTCATTTCAGAGAGAGCGCGTTTCTATTGGCTGTGCTCCTGATCTCAACATGGCTGCCGGTCACAAACTTTCTCATTTTACAGCTAAACCGTGCACTACAAGATGATTCTGAAAACATCTGAGGAGAGAAATAGACATTAACGTAACAGAATATTGATTCATATTTGATCAGCGCTGCCTAGTTTGACCGTTTGGTCGGAGTTTGCGAGTGATTGACAGCAGGCTTTCATAGACAGCAGATGGACAGCAGACCTCAAATCAGTTCTTACTGCTGTCTGTGAAATATTGCAGATGCGCACCGGAGGACACAGAGGAACATGATTTTTTATAACTTTTCTTAACTGTTTTTAATTATATTTGCTCCAATCTCGCCTACTTCAGCTTTAAAGGCACAATGAGTAAGGATTTGTCGTTGCGGTTTGTAAACACAGCATTCCTCCCCGGCTCAACAAGGGTTAGGGTGCTCGCCAGCGGGTGGAAGCCAACACCAGATTCACTCTCATTTTGATACGCGCTTTGTCCGCTTGACGTTTCGCCTTGCTATATATATTTGCAATTTTTTTTTTTTTTTGCTGTGTCCGCCATTTTTGTCAATCCGGCTGCTGGTTGCGACTTAAAGTAAAGTATGAGCAGCTCAAATCATTGTGTTTAAGTACAGTAATTGAGTAAATGTACTTTTACCTCTGGCTTGTGAATACGTAATAGTTAGCGTTAGCGACAGCTTTCTATTTCATTTGAAAGACATGACCATGATCCTTTCATAAAACCGGGTGTCATAATGATGTAATGTGTTCAGCTCTCTGTTTGGATCAGGGATTGAAACATTAACAGCCTCTGACTTTATGCTTTAAAAACTCTTAGCGCCTTTCCATTCCTTTGGGGGTTCCTGTCCAAAATGGTTCCAGGCAGAGTGGTGTGCTCACAGTCGGGCTCCGGGGGGGCCTTAATCCAGCCATGCATCAAATCCACAATCCATGTTGTTTACCTCACCAGGCTTAACTGGACCTGCCCTGTGGGATGGTTTTAGCACACAGATGTTTTGCAGGCTGTGTGCTTCCTTATTTAACAAAGGGGTCAGAGTTTCAATTCTTTCGTGGCATCGAGGTCAGCTCCATTATGGGAAAGTCATGTAGGATTTTCTCAGAACTGCTTGATGAACTGTGAAGCCGTGTGCTCTGGCTTTCCCAGTGTTTCTACATTTCTGATGCAGGATGGTTTTTAGCACCGGCGGTTGTTCTCGTTCATTTATTGATTGACAATAATGCAGTCTTCCGAGATTCAAGTCCTCTTGCGGTGATCAGCTGTATGAAAGGAAGAGAATACTGGGTTTGGTAAGAGGAATTTAGATATGGTCTGAAGTGCTTGAAGGTGTACAGCTTTAACTGAGCGGTCTCCTTAAAGTCCGTAAAAAGCAAAAAATAAATATGCATTCTGGGTTCGTCATACCACAGAAAAATGTGTTACTAACCACCCAGCCAAATTTGAATGATAAAAAAAATCGCCAAGTAAATAAAATTAGCTTTCAAAATCATGGAAAAATCAGCAGTATTCTCTGCTCTGAGACGCTGGGGGCGTGTCGCTGGGGGCGTGACGCTGAAGGCACTGAAACCTGAAACCTCTCTTAATACATCTACGGTTGAAACCACGCCCAAAAGCGGGGAAGGTGCAGCCTGTCAGAATTCCTCAGCAGTGGCGAGTGAAGAGGGGAGAGCCCAGCGCCGAATCGCCTTCCAACGGGTAGATTGGGGAAATGTGGCGTACAGAAGACCGCTTGCCCGGTGTCGCTCAGAGTCCTCCTGATTGAGGCTCAGCCCGTGGACGGTCTGAGGCTGGTTACGTTCCCCATCGCGCTGTCTGCCTGGGGGACACGACTCAGCAGGTTAGGCTTGGCCGCTCGTGTGGGAGGATCCCCTCGCGGGACCTCTCCCCGGCGCTGGCTGGCCCCCGCCGGGCACATTTAATTCGAGGCGGTCGGTCTGCTTGGAAAGGCTCGAGGCGAGGGGCTTTACAGTTCTCCTGCCTGGACCTCGCTTCCCAGGGCCGTGAACAAAGTGCTTGTTTTTGTAGTCCTGGTAGTCTCAAAGCAGTTGTGGCCCTGGTACTCCATACTCTGACACTTTGTCATTACACTTTATAGATTTTTTACAAGTTTACAGAAAAAGAATAAATATACATAAGACATGGGATGGATTACAATCAAAGAAATACAATACTATACAAAAACTCTCTGGGTTTCTGTTTTGGCTTTCAAAAACCAGGTGTCTGAAGAAGGGTGGGGTTAAGGATGACTCCAGTGCGTCATCGAGCCATGAATTCAGCTCCGCCTAAAAGATCCTGAACACAAAACTGGCCAGTGTGAGGGACAGTATTGAGACCAGTGTGAGGGACAGTATTGAGACCAGTGTGAGGGACAGTATTGAGGTCAGTATGAGGGACAGTATTGAGATCAGTGTGAGGGACAGTATTGAGGCCAGTATGAGGGACAGTATTGAGGCCAGTATGAGGGACAGTATTGAGATCAGTGTGAGGGACAGTATTGAGGCCAGTATGAGGGACAGTATTGAGATCAGTGTG
>CAKAOH010024205.1:0-48207 GCA_916701665.1 Sebastiscus tertius | reverse complement strand
TTCTCTTTGTGACTTAAACTACCACAACTTTAGGAAAAGAAATACACAAAAAGATCACAGCTACAATGTCATTTTTAAGAAAAACTGCTGCAATTGTATTCATTTTGAGCCACACAAAAATCTGCAAGACCCTGGTACTATCTTGTGTATTTACATTGAACTACGACATATCTCACTACATAAACAAGGGTCTGCATTGCTGTCACCCTTGATCCCTTGATTAAGTGATGACATAAGCCGATATGTGAGTTTATGACCTTGGTACTGTGACTAGACTGTGGCTGATAGCGGTGTGGTGTGTTGCTGCAAGAGGGACAAACCGCTATCAGGGCTGGAAAGCATTTATGGTATAGATCCAGTCCACGTGTCTCCTCGCTGATAAATCCTAAACCCTCCCCTGTTATCACATTACACACTGATAAAAGCCTGAGTTACACTTCATAGGACGCTGACGTTATCAAAACCCGGTTAATCAAGCTAATGTTGTCAAGTTGTATATCCTCAGTGTGTTCAGTTGAGCATTTCTTTCCTCCACACAATCGTGTAAAAGGCCTTTCTCCTTCAGAGATCGGCACTGATGTGTCCACACCATGTGTCAACACAATCAAAACGCCTACAGCTGATCTCTGAGACATGACATGTGAGCCTATGAGAGCTGCACAAGAAGAAAAGGAATGCACTCTCTTTCTCTCAGCCATCATCCCTGAGTTGTGACGCACGTGTCCTCTGAAGTCTCTTCCCACCCAGGCATGTAGCGTATGCAGCTGTCTTACATACGACCAGGGAAGGGCTGGTCTGTATTTTTATAACCGCGCGGAGAATTCCCACTGAACCACCTACTCGCTTCTACAAACTCATATATCAAGATAATCTGCAAATTCAAGTGAAAAACAGACCCCATCCCAGGCTTGACCTGATTTATTCGGAGCAGCAGCAATGCAGGTCTGAGTTTGTGCTCGTAAACAAAACAGGAAGTATCTTGATTGCATAGTAAATTTCAGGATTGCTGCTATGATGCTGTTGCCCTTTTTATCTGGACACGCTGCTACAGGGTTTACCCTTTGTAGTGAAGGGTGAAGAACAGGGCGTAATTAAAGGCTGCACAAGCATGTGTGCCTGTAGTTAGGGTCCTATAAATCACATGAGGAATTCGCCGATCGCTTCATCAGCTCGTTATGACAGTGAGGGATGGAGCCCGGCCAACGAGCAGTGATGAAATGTAATAAAATACACATGGGGACCTGAATGTGTCCACTTCGTACACAAAGGATTCACAACATTTTTCCTGAGCTGTCCCATTGTTTTGCTAACTACTGCAGTCTTGGTGTCGTTTTAGGTTACCCGCTATAATATAGCACCATCCACTTCAGCAGAAAGCAGCGAGGGGGGGGCACGGTGAAATGTAGCCTCATCCACAGAAAGTGCTTACCAAGGGCAGAGAAGACAACACATAACTCCACCGTGAGCCAGCACGGGTCTAGAAGTACCCACCCACTGTTACTTTCACCTTTTATTGAGGAGAATAAGATACAAAATTAGCTAGGCTTGATAACGAGCCACCGGTTGAGATGAATTACACGGTGCACAGTTAGGAGACTGAGCTGGGTTTGAAACCCCTGAGGGCTGGGATGTGAAAATGTAGCAGAGGAGGCAGGCGAACCGGGGGATTCAGCTTATTGGCTTCCTTCTGGCAGGAACGGCTAAACTCCTCACGTAACGTAACGTGACCTAGACTCCTAAAGCTGAAAAAAATAAAAAAATAAAACTGAGGTTTGTGTGTGAGGAGCCAACAGCCTAATTTTCTCCAGTCCCACTGACCTTGAATGATGGTTTACTTGTTAAACCTGCAATAACTGATTCTGTTGGCAACAGAAACTAGTTGAGACACAACATTGACATATTATACTTACTTCTTAAGTTGTCAGCAAACAGTGGCTTATTTCCACATCCTGCAGCTCTACACAGTAGAGCTACATAAGAGATAATGTACAGCGAGCCAGTCATTGTTGTGAAATAAACCCTGACAGGGCGATGGGCGGAGGGGTCTTGCATCGCCCTGAAGGGGTTTATTTCACAACAATGACCCGCTCCCTGTACATTATCAGGCTTATTACACGGCTACTTACTTAACATCTGCCACTCCTTGAGGGCTCGGCCGACTTTACTTTTTCAGAGGCTGTAGCAGGCTCAGTTTTAGAGCTAGAATGAAGGTATTGGTATCATATCAATCTAGGAAACCCAAGGAATCCATTAGCACCAACCAGGAAAAACTGGCATGGTGATTTTCAAAGGGATCCCTTGACCTCTGACCTTAAGATAAGTGAATGAAAATGGGTTCTATGGGTACCCACGAGTTTCCCCTTTACAGACATGCCCACTTTATGATAGTCACATGCAGTTTGCGGCAAAAAACACGCAGTTTTTTTTATTTTCGTCTATTCTAAAATGGTGTATTTGAACATTTCTGCATACTGGGGTCCCTAAACAGTCTTGGAATAACATATATTGTGTGGAAAGTGAGACTCTTGTGGATCCAATGAGCTGAATTGTATTCATATGTGATGATGTTAGTCCCCATAGTAGCTATTTCATTGTAGTGAGACCACAACATCACTGTATAAAATGACCTGTGGTGACCTCTAGGATAATCACAGCCTCATGAAACTTCCCAACCACAAACTAGAGACCTGGAGCATTCAGAGGATGGATGGCTTCTCTAGGTAGATTGACAATAAGGGGGTTTCTGAGCAGTTTCCAGAACAGAAGTACTCGCCATCTAAATCGCCGAAAAATGCAATTCTTGCAGAAATCTCCAAATGTCAAAAGATTTTGAGACCAAATAACAGCAAAGGTCTTGGTGTGTTAATGTGGTATTTTGGAGGGATTATTGATAATTTATCAATTCTCTAGTGGTAAAAAAAAAAAAAAAAGGTTAAATGTAGCACAAAATCTGTGTAACAAATGGTATCAACCCAAAAATTGCTGCAACAACTTATGAGACACAATAGAGCATGGGGATGGCTATCATATACGTCTATCACAATGTTCTAAGCCCTTATGCACTTTCACTATTTATCTTAATTAATTAACTGATTAATTATTTTTTTAATTCTGATTTATGCCTAGAACAACTTGATACATAGTGCTGCATCTCAAATTAATCTTCAGGTTTCCAGCTTTCAGATGATGTACACCACTATGTGACATCTACTGTTGACCTGCTATCTCCCCCTAAAGATCCCTGTACCTCCTAAAAAAAGATAAAATGGGTCTGAAAAAGTCGGGGAGAGTGGAAAAGGTTACAAAAAATAAAAAAAAAATTTAAACAAACATGGTCCTCCAAAGTTCAAGATCAGAACCGGGACCAGAGTAACGGTCTGTTATTCAAAGCAGCGGTCTGCTATAAAGAAATAACAGACCGTAGAATACCGTAACTGACCGATCAGAATCGAGTATTCAACAAAGCAATGAGTGTAATTAATTATTATAATAGTGTTTTTGGTCTCTACCAACTCCTGAGGGAAATATCTGGCTCTGTAGCTGCTAAATGCTCGACGCATTGAGAGCGGTGAGAGTGAACCAAATGAGGCCAAACCTTCGCCCAAGAAAACAATCTGTAAACCTAAAATATGTCTGAGGGAGAAATCTCAAGTCATGACAATGAGTCAAAAACAGACAGCTGCATTTTCAAAGACAAACAGCTGTCAAAAGTTGAAACTAACCAAGGGTAATATGACAAATTCAAACTGGCATACAACCAAATATGACCCACTTTTGTAGCAGCCATCCTTTTACATAAAAGTGTTTTGTTTGTTTTCCCTAGTAGATAATGACCCAGAGCGAGCAGAAGCAAAAACAGTATTTTACAAGGCTGTCAATTAGCCAGCCTTTTAATTTGACCCTGGCAAGCTGATTGTGGAGCAACAATAATGCCAGTGACAGTGGCAGCAGCTGGGCAACGCAGTGTAAACGGTCTGTCCCTTTGACTTTGACACCTCGTTTTCACGTCTGCAGAGTGGAACAGTAAGTTCAATGTTGTGACTACTGTTGAAGTGAGACACCGCAACCTTTGAACAAAGAGCTATGTATGTCCCAACCATGGAGCCCAAAAGATGAACAGACGACAAACAAGCCGTTTAAGTCAGTCAGGCAAAAGAGAACCATCTGTTCTGTTCGAGACCTGTTTTACAGGTGAACTGCTGAGAACAGCCTGGAACTAAAACAGAAGAATCACACCGGCGTGAAAAAACAACAACCCGAAATTTAAAACAAAGATAGAGTTGGGACGCCAACACCTTACAGGTAGGGTGGGTAATGCTGAGAAACTAGCAGGAGTACACTAGACTGTAAAAATGATCCAACCGAAAAACCCAGCCCAGTGTTGCCAAGTCTTTTCCAATGAAGGTCGCGAGCAGCACTATCTCCAAATGTCCCTAAAGTCACCAAGGCCCAATCCCAATGTCCCCCCTAAGGCCTTAAGCCCTGAACCCTCGGGGACTTGACTGACGTCACCTGGTAAATAGTTGAGTGAGAGAGGCTAAGGGTTTGAAATGGTATAAATATGAATGGGTCGGCAAAATAATGCAGCCCTACAACTGTCATTAAGGTAAAAGACAAAACCATTTCTAACATGTAGCGGGGTCCTTAAGCTGCTTGTTCGTCCTAGGGCTGTCTAAATGGTAAATGGACTTGGACTTATATAGCGCTTTTCTAGTCTTCCGACCACTCAAAGCGCTTTACACTACATGTCATTCACTGATGGCAGAGAATACTAAGGTGCCAACTTTGCCCATCAGGATCTAATCTAAATACTCATTCACACACCGATGGCTATGCCTTAAGTGCCTTGCTCAAGGACACATCGACATGTGACCTGGAGCAGCCGGGTATCGAACCGCCGACCTTCCGATTGGTGGACAACCTGCTCTACCCTCTGAGCCACAGCCGCCTGTCTCGATATTATCGTGATATAAAAAGCTAATAATGCTATCAGTCAAATTCATCTTTAACTTTGTTTATTGTGCGCTTTGTCTGTTTTTTGGCAAAAGAATTACACTCAAAATACAAGCGTAGGGAGGTAGAGAGAGAGAGTTTATAACCATAACTGTAGGTTATATATAAAAATGATTTACGAGGTGCTGGATTATTTGCACAATATTCATATGTGTATTATTTACATGATATGAGTATTTCATTTTTAAATGTCACGGTTATCAATACCGGTATATGGAGACATGCCTACTTTGTACTGTGCTATTTAATAAATACAGTACAATTGTACAGATGAACACATTGTTCTCTTTACAGTAACATACGACAAAAACATGTTGGAAAAGGCAGCCCAACATGCTAGCATACTGCAATTACAGTAATGCATCATAACTCATAACAGGAATCTGATCTACACCCATGCAATGACACCCAATCCAATTTCCCTGTAATAATGCTTATGTGGTAGCTACAATAATTGTATTTCTGATTTCAGTTGACACTGTCAACAGAGAGGTCAGCGTTGTCAGCTCAACTCTATAGTAATTTAAAGTTTCAAACAGTTTGCACCCCATGCAGGTAAATGGGGGCTGACAACTCATTAGAAACAGCTTCCAATATAATGAAATCAAATGTAAAACTTCTACCAATTATGGCCTCAAAATTTACAAGAGATGGGTCAATGCATCTCTGACACAATCGAGAATGTTTTGAGTTTGAGCTTCACATAGCGAGTGTTTATTGTAGGGTGGTTGTGATGCGTCTATAGAGCCGTCAAAAGCCAAATACCCAATCAACCGAGAAATGTCCAAGTAAATCAGTCACCCCAGAAAACTTACTGGTTTTGCAACACGCAATTACTGTGCTTGTGAATCTCACAGTTACGTCATCTTATTTGTCCTTTTCCTGCCTCGGGCCTGAGCATCAACTCCTTCATGCTTCAAGCTATGAATGCCTTTCAAGCAGCCCTCGTCCCATCCACTTCTGGATGTTTGTGTTACTGTTGGTTTCTGCCTTCAACACTATTTTGATTCTCTCCTCGCCAGATTTTTTTTTCCATAAACACGGTGCAATATTCAAAACCGCTTAAGTTAAGGGGAATGGAAATGTCCCTATTCACTTAAACAGAATCTATGAAATGAAACGGCATGATGAGGACTTTGACTGCATTTGAATCCAGCTGCTTTCTGGCTTGTTAATAAATTTAAAAAGTGCATTCTGCTTTTGAAATGAGATGTTATTTAAACAGGCTAAAGTCTAATTAAACTTTAATAAGCTGAACTTCATCCTTTTTTGCAGACTTTGTCCTTGGAAACGTTTTTATGCTAGTTGTATTTTAGTAATTCTAATATATTGTTTGAGAGTCAATTTGACCAGCTCCATATTTGAACTCAGAAAATATGTGCTTTAATATAGGTATTGATGAAAAACACCTACACACTGACTCTGAAATCATCATCATCATCATTATTATTATTATTATTATTATTATTATTATTATTATTATTATTATTATTAATAATAATAATAATAATCAGTTAATATTAATAATATTATCAGTTATAATGCCCCAAAAAGGAATGAGAACAGAATTAGAAACCAGATAAAAAAGAGCATATTACTATAACATGTTATATAACTAAAGCATGTTAGTTTACATGTTAGCAGCACTACAGCATGCTAAAATACTAAATGAAAAATAACATCAGCTTTTAAAATAATGTCCAATGATCATTAACATATATCATATACTGTAGGTGTGAGACAGTGCAGCCAGACTGCTCCTGTCTGTACCTTTGACTCACAGACACACACACTCACTATGTCCGTTTTTTCAATATTGTAGATAAGCAAATGTACACAGTATGATAACCCTCACCTTTCATACCATGGTAAACCTTTACAACCCTGCCGTGCAAATCATCAAACTGTAACTCTGCAGTTATTTTTTTTTTTTTATAGAGGATACAAGCAGGCAGCCACTTGAGACAGTTTCCTATTGTAAAAAACATGATACTGTTTTGGTGTTAGTACTCTAGTACACTGAAGTTTTAACTATTTAAGCTATATTTCCTCTATTTTGCAGCCTTATTATTTATATATTTAGTGTAAACAACACTGTCAGTATTTTTTAGGAGACAGGCTAATGTAAGACAACTATGTGAAGGGAATCAATCTGAAAATGTGACACTAGTGAGGCACGTCCAGCTCCATATGAGAGATTAGGTCTGTCCAGAATACCTTTTTTTTGGATTCAAAGCTTCGGTGAGAAATATTCGAAGGTATTCGATTACTAATTAATATTATTAAGCGTCTTTGAGTTTGTGAAAAGCGCTATATAAGTTGAATTTATTATTATTATTATTATTCAAAGCTTCGGTACAGTGCCGCTGTTGCACAACTGTACACACACAGTGATATCCGTCTGAGAATAATAATTAATGTTGAATATGAATAATGAATAATGTTGTGGGTTTATTCCTTACATCATGGGCTATATTGGGATTTATACATTATTATTACATACTTATATATAACAACAACAAAAAAGCATTCCAATAGTGATTTGGAGGTTGGTTACCATGGCAACGCTCGAAGCTTCGAAGCATTCGGGTATATTATATATTAGATATTGTGTAATCTGGTGCGAGATTGTGATTAGAGTTTTTTGCAGCAGTATGGTTTGAAATACTCTGGAGATCTAAGACCGTATGGCTACATAACATCAAGTTCACCCTCAGGTCGGTATTCTCCATTAATCATTCAATTACAACTGACGTAACATTTTTCATGTTGCATGCCCTCCCAGCTGATTTCCTACAATACAGTAACACATCCCCTCAAGGCTTTCACCATTTGGAGGTATCAATGAGTTGACTGAGAAGGGTAATCAGCTAGTATAAATTATTCATGCCATGTATGAAGGTCAAGGGCCTCGGGTTAAGTGTAGGAGTGCGACTGAAAGCAATAGCTTCATAATGTAGGTCATATTGGTGTTTGTTGCCTTTACCAATGACTTCAGATTTACCCTACAGAAAAAAAATCACTAGATCATTATTGCTCTAAATATGAAACCCCAAACTAAGACTTAAAAATGTGATACTGATGTTTCAAACTAATAATTGATGTCCTTAGGCAACAATTGAATCCATTTCATGGGAGTGCTTCCTCTATCTACAAGAGGAATGAGTCTCCGTTCTCTAGGGACTGGCATATATTTTCTTTCCTGCTATTACACGGTGCTCTGCCTTGAATAGTGAAGTAGCAGGTCACCTATTTTGTTCAATGTATGACATTCATCACAACTAAAATGATAAACATCTACACACGATACTCCCGGTCTCTTCCTTGAGGCTGGTTTCCGGCTATAGTTCTGATTTCCCCTGTGTGGTAGGATGGCCGAGCCACAAGAAAATCATTTCCTTCTAAAATCAAAAAGGTCACAGATTTGATTCTCATGACTGCAAGTGGTTTGTTGAACCGTCCTCCAGTAGGTTAATGAGCTCTCCTCCTGGCTGGTTCATTGCTTTGACCTTTCTGCTGAAACCCATATGAGTTTACAGTAGACCCCACATGACTGTCTAATGTCCTGTGAAAGGGAAAAGGAAAAGCTGGCAATAGTGTTTTCATACTCACCGAGAAAACTGCATTTTGGAGCCCAAATGGTATGGGGGTGAGTCTCGCTAAGGCCACAACTTTGAGTCCGCTTCCTCCCTCCACCACTCGTATGACAGCACTGAGCTGTTCACTGTTTCCAACCTTGTTCAGCACCCAGTCAGTCAATAGCCGTTTGCACACCAGGTGTGCCACAAAGGTCCCTATTAAAACTCCCACCATAACTAGTCCCATGCCCAGCACAAAGCCGTAGAGGTAGCCAGCTGCCACATTAAGAACAATATATCCCCATCCGCACGGGAACGACACGATAATCAAACCAACTATGAACAGCATGGCTCCGACGAGGCTGTCCAGGCTCTCCACCCAGAGCAGGAGGTCCTTGAGGTATTGGCGAACCAGTGCAACCGAGGAGAAGCACACAGCGGTCAGGATGCATGCCAGCAGGGCGCTCTTGAAGCAAAAGGTGGTGATGCAGCACGGGTGTCTGAACTCTCCACTGCTGTTGCTGCTGAAGGTCGTTCCCCCCGTGTCACTGATGACCTCTGGGTCTCCATCTGACTTCCCAATGCCGGCTCCTGTCTCGTCAAAGGCGCTGCATATCAGGATGTCGATTTTGTCACACTCATCTGTGGCAGTCCTCTGCAGCCAGCGGTTCAGCTGGATCTGTGCTTTACCCACCGCGTGCTTGACAAGCTTGGTGAACAGCTGCACAGTCGTGGACCCTGACATTGACATGTTGGCCCTCAAATAAGCTCTGGGGGACCAACAACAGCAAAGGCTCAGATGACCTGTCACACCTGGAAGACAGCTGTTGACAAATCAGGTTTTCAGACAGTCTTTTTTTCACATCCAGCTCAAGTCCATGTCTAGCAATATCAAGGTCTATGAATTGAATAGCCTCAGCAGTGGTGACCCATAGCTATGCAACTCTGAGAGCGGCCATGTAGTGAGACACACACATGAAATCCATCCAGTCACTCTCCTTGGCCATTACATGAATTCATTTATCTTGGGTATACTAGCTGGGTCATGTGCCAGTCCAGTGACTGAATAAAACACCCAGTTGTGCAGTCTCTGTGTGGCACACTCTCCATAGTCAATCAAAGTTGTGCACCTCCTCGAGCTCAGGACAGTTGAGTAGACTTCAATGGATGAGAGGAAAAACAAAACAATCCAACTCTTCTTCACACTGAGATGAGCAAAGTGGTGCAGCAACTTTTATGACTCCAGCAGCCAGTATTGCCTCGTCCAGCTAACGTTATAACGCACTAGCATAAATCAGTCCCTCCGTTGCATCTCAGAGACTAAACCTCAGTAGCTTGCCTCCTCTTCTTCATCATCAGCGACAAAAACAACACGCAGGAGTCCAAAATCCACTCTTCCTCTCTGTGTAGGCTGCAGGTTGTTGTTTTCTCTCGTCGCCTTCCTTCCACAGTGGAAACTGCTGCTGTTGACGCCGTTAAAGCTGTTAAAGCTATATTCATACCTTCTTCATACCGACCCACTGTTTGTGTCCCAGAATGCCAAGTGACCCCCAGCACCACGTGACGCGGCCATTTGACTGTTCTCATCCAATCAGAGCGCTCCGGTGTGTTATCGCGAGAGTTCCTTCCGTGTGAGGTTTCATTGTCAAATTACAAGTTTGTTTTGGATCAATTATCTAATTATACATAATGGTTTCTGCTGTCAGCCACTGTGCTACCACAATAAGCATTAAAAACTACCATGCCATGTTTTAGGCTTTGGTAATACATTAAGTAAAAGACGTTTGTATGTTGTATTGCATGTGCAAAAACTGATATTGTGCTGAATAATAAAATATAAGAGATATATACAGTAGAGACCAAGGGATTAAGAAATGTCAAATATGGAATATAATGTGGGATGAGAACTAAGGTAGAGAGTTTTTTTTAAAAAAAATAGACTAAAGTGCAGAGTGCAGTGTAGTTGTAGACTGTTAAGTAAAATACTTTTGTATGTTTTATTGCATGTGCATATGTATATTATAAATTGTATATTATAAATAATAATTTGCGCATATAAGAAAAGATAACTAATAGAATTAAATATGTCAGTAATGAATTGGTATTGTGATTAAGTTATGTTATAAGTAATGAATTGGTATTCTGGATTGATAACAAATTTATATTTTGATAAGGATAATTATATCAGTAATTAATTTATATTTCTGTATGACTCAGATTAAAGTTAATAATTATAGTTAGAATAATTATAAATAATTATAGTTAGACAAATTTAGGAAAATTTAATTAGAGTATATATGTATGGCTCAATAGGAAGCTGGTTAATAATTAATAATTGACTTATGGAGAAGGGGTGGGATTAAATAAGTTTATACTTCTTCTGTAAGCAGCATTACAGTTTTTTAGTGGATGAGATGGAGCATAGCATACAGTATAATATATAGTAGCCTGAAGGTAATCTCCTGCTCGGCGTGCTCACCATAAATTCATAATGAGGGGAGTGAAACAGACAATAAGTGCATTCATACATCTACCACGGCTCACCCAGCTGCGGGTAAATAAAGTTTGTTTTTGTTGTAGTAGTAGTCCTCAAAACACTTTGTGCCGCCTCCACTTTCTCAAAGGCTTTCATTTTGAATTTAGATGTTACAGAGATTACATTAAATGCTTCATATGTACAGATGCTCATGTAGTTATAGTTTGTTTATATGGTGAGATTGACTGCAGTGCTGTTGGAGCCTAACACTCCACTAGATGGAACTGTTACACCGTTTTACAACCAATCCAAGCACCTTGGAGGGTTTAATTATGAGTTAGATTACTCTATTTATGTAGAAACATTTAACACTTCCAATTCATCAGGTTTTATTGGGTATATTACACCTGGGGACAAACTGTTTCACAAGCAAAGCTGTTTGTGTGTGTCTTTAGTGTTTCTCACTGAAGTGTATTTTCCTATATTATTCTTCCAAATTGCTGAATGAGTTCAAAATACTGTTTGTAATGCTGTTATGATGCTGTAGATGTTACAACTTGACGAAATAAATCAGTACGAACATAAATAATGACCAACTAGAAATGTCATGTCAACTAAAATCCAACCACTATGGTAAATTTAAAGGAGCAGCACATATTAATTTGGAAATTAAACACTTAAGAGTCTGGCCAGGCTATAAGATTCACAGTTAGTTTTATACCTTTAAAATTAAAAATATGTCAGCAATTACTGATCACGTTTTTTAAGACTACCTTTTCATGTTTAAAGCCACAGAGAGGACATTAGGACAACTTGTTTAATTCAAACTGAAATTACCTTTGTATCTTTTAACAAAAGCTTCTACTATATATAGTATTACTATCTGGGCACACATATGCTATTTGTGCTGCTCATTTGGCTGCACTGAGAGTTAATTGATTACAGTGATGTTATTGTCACAGTAGACCTATTTTTCAGTGATCTCACTTACAAAAAATAAGTTTATTCAAGTGTGCTATCAGTATACTTCTTTTAAACTTAAAATAAGAGAGTATACTTTCAGTTTACTTTTTATGTACTAATCAGAGATTTACTTAACAGAAGTATACATAAGTATACTTGGCTTATACTGACAAGTATACAGAAAAGTATACTTGGCACATACTGACAAATATACAGAAAAGTATAAGTATACTTGGCTTAGACTGACAAGTATACAGAAAAGTATACTTGGCACATACTGACAAATATATAGAAAAGTCTATGTATACTTGGCTTATACTGACAAGTATACAGAAAAGTCTACTTGGCTCATACTGACAAGTATACAGAAAAGTCTAAGTATACTTGGCTCATACTGACAAGTATAAGTCTAAGTTTACTTGGCTTATACTGACAAGTACACAGAAAAGTATAGGTATACTTGGCTTATAGGCTTACTTGTACTTAATCTTTTGATCGAGATATAGGCTACTTAAAAAAAGTGTAATTAAGTATTCTTGCCTTATAGGCCTACAGAGACTTGGCTTGTAGTTGTGTGTACTTCTTGATAGAGTAGCCTATTCAGAGGAAGTTAATTAGCCTATATGTACCACGATGTTAAAGCGCAAAACGGAATTTGCAATTGTGTGACACTTTGGTTGCAGGTTGAACTCACCACAGCAGCAGATGAGGAGAGCACCGCGGTGTCAAGACTGACAGAGACAGTCACTATATGGCAGGAAGTGTAGTGATTTTTCTTTCAAAATAAAAGCATAAAGATTCAAGAAAAGGGTCGGTGTGTGTAGGAGCAATGCAAAGAATAGCCTCAAAAGTATCCTCAGAATATTTGAGATCATGTTTGAGAGAAAAACATATGGAGTGAAAGGAGGGTGGAAAGAAACATTCAATGGTTAAATTGTGAAACTTTTAATCCGGAAGTTGTGTTGTTTTATTCCAGCTGACTTGACTGCATTGAGGAGTCGCTCTTTTTGACCATTGGCCATCAGATAAGAGGTTCAAGCCGACACATTCCTCCGCAGATCACTACTGAAGCCACATTTCTAAAGATGGATTGCTCAGAGGAGGTTCAGTCTGTGTCTGAGGAGCAAACAGCTCAAATGGAGCTAAAGAAGGGAATGTCGATTTTCATTGATGTAAGTAAAACATTTTTTTAAATCATTATTTATATTACCAAATGTATTTCATTTTCACTAATGCAAAACTTAAGCATAATGCAGGACTATATTATAATTTGTCCGAGTAATCTATAGCCAAAACATTTTTTTTTATATAAAGATCTTTTATTATTTGATTTTTTTGAATTAATGCAAAAACTTAAGCATAATGCAGGACTATATTATAATTTTTCCAAGCAATCTATAGCCCAAAACATATTTTTTTTATAGAGTCTTTATTATTTGATTTTTTTTTAATCATTGTAAAAAAACTTAAGCATAATGAAGGACTATATTATAATTTTTCCAAGCAATATATAGCCAGAACAAATATCTTTTTTATAGATTTTTTATTATTTGATTTTTTTTAAATTTTTGCATTATAACAAAGAGATGCATTTTCATTTCCAAATTTATGTTTCAATGATTTGTATGTTTTGGATCACCAATATGCATGCATGGTGCAGAGATTTTTTTAGTTTTATACAATTCATTAATTTGACAAGGCTGACCTTTAATTTGGCTTCATGATGTAAGAATTTCAAAGGCTGGCAATCCATTTTTTATGTCAGTGGTCAAGTTAATGAAATATTTGTGGTTTGATAAAAGTCAGGGTGTTACCTTCCACAGCCAAATCTACAGTAGCTCAATTAGGCAAACATATTGATATTCAGAACTTGTTGGAATCTAAAATGTTTTTAAAATGTTGAAGAATACCATATTCCTAACATTTATAGATCTCCCTCAGATGATGAGGATTTAAATATTAAAATCACATCTTATATGCATCAGTATACAGCTAATGATGTTTCCTATCACAGCACTGCATTCTGCCTGGGTACCCACCACCTCATTATATTCCTCCCTCATTCCTCCACTCTTTCATTGGCTTGTGTTGTCTCAACTATAAACCTGTTGGCTGCCTTCAGTGTGTGAGAGAGAGACAGGGGAGGATGGATGCACACATGAGAGCCACGACTTATTAAAGGTGGAAAGCCGTACAAACATCAAATGTCTCACTGATGTTGAACAGGTTCTTTGTCTTCTGGCAGGGAATGAAACCTCTGCTTGTCTTCAGAGGCGAGTTGGTCGTCAGAGTGTTGCTTCTGTTGTTTCTTGACATCTCCTACATAGCTTTTCTCCTCAGTCGTGTGTGTGTATGTCATTAAAACACACATGCTGACTCCAAACAGTCGTTTCATCCTGGAGCAAGTTAGATGTGCTCCATGTGTGTTTTTCTCTGTGATTTCTGAGGCTGCTGTTGTGCCAGACATCCACTCTATTAACAATACAGGGAGGGAAAACAATCCAGAAGGACCACCAGACTTCTATTCTTGGTTAAATTAATTCATTTTGACTCATTAGATGTAAATTATTAATTAGGATGAGATGATGAGATGATTAGACCCAGCCGGAGTTTTCAGTGTGAGCTGGTATCTGAATGACCAAATCCAATCAGCCCACAATTTATGACTGATTTTCAATAATATAATTTGCATGAATGTCACACATGAGTTAATACGAACAGAAAGAGCAGATGGCCTGTAGAGGAGTTTGGAGAGCAGATAAAAGCAGGGCTATTATTAATTAGTCTGTCGATTCATTGTTTGGTCTATAAGATACCAGAAAAACATGAAACATTCATATTGCGTTATATTAAAGTCCAGGGTGATGTCATAAATTGTCTTGTTTTGTCAGACCAGCTGCCCAAAAACCAAAAATATGAAAAATCAGCAAATTCTCACATTTGAGAATCAGAAACATAACATATAGTATATTGTACACATTGAAGTTGAGACCACCATTTGTTTGTATGACTGCACACTAACTCTTTTTATGTCAAGTTAACACGTGTCGTAAATTATAACCCTGCTGACACACACTTTCACACATCATGCAAAATATTCACACACGCTATCACGAGGTCAAACCACATCAAATTGAGTGTTTTTAGTTAAGGAACAAATGGAAATCAGGAGACCCTGCTTGACATCAAAAATTATTTTCTTGGCACGCAATCAGAATTGCTTATTTGCATGGCGTGATATGCTTCATTATTCATTAAATGTCCGTCTCTCCCTGTAAACGATTTGAGGTATTTGAGGTCATGCATCAAGATAAGAAGTCATCCCACATGTTTGTTTTTACTTTGTTTTAGTCAGACCAGCAGCCCAAAAACAAAAAAGATATTCAATTTACTATGATTTGAGATAAGAAAATCATCAAATTCTCACATTTGAGAAGCAGAAACATTGCATTTGTTGTGCTTAAAAACTGTCTTTATCAATCAATTATTAATATGAAGGCATGGAGAAGTGATGATTGATTGTTTTAACTTTGTGTATTCTTTTTCCATTTTCCCTTATTTGTGTATGTATTTAAAGACTGCTGCTGCATACAACTGCCTTACAGAGATAAAGTAGTCGACTAATTGGTCATTTTGGTCTGAGTCGACTAAGATTTCTTTAGTCGATTAGTTTTTGTTTTTTTGCTTTTTTAATGCTGAATGACTTTTTTTCCAAGAAACGTATGATAAACACAAGATTGAAGAAAGTGGTGCTTTTGTGTGATTCTTTGTGGAGAAACTCAGATTTACAGATCTGTCGATTACAAAATCATATGAGTGTTAGTCAACTAAGAATGTCTGTGGTCGAGGACAACCCTAGAAATTAGAGACGGACAAGAGATGAGTAAAAGGTAGAACTGAGATAGAAGCAGATGGATTTTGGGGACAGCAGAAGAGGCGACAAAGACTGATTAGCAGGAAGGAAAATTAGAACAAATTATGTAAGTCAGAACACACGACAGACTGCCAAGAGCTAGAAGAAGGTGGGTGGATATTTTTCACGAGTATTTTTACCCCCTTTGTGGCACAGAGCTGAAGTCCCCAAGCTAGGAAAGTCCAAAGAGGGAAGGATGGCATGTTAAAATTTAGATCTTTGCACACTTAGTGTTAGATAGTGATAATGTAAATAGACTCAAAGACGGTTCAAAATCTTCTTCTCAAGTACAAACTCGACAAGAAGAGAAAGTAGGCAGTGCTATTTCGAGGTGGTTGGAGCCTTTTAAAGCTGATGTGGTCATTGCCACTCTGCCTTTCATCTCCTCTGGACTCTGGGACAGCCCTATCAATAATTTAATGACACACTGCTTTTGAGAGTGTGATCGATGATCCCCCCACACACACACACACACACACACTTATTTTAACTTTGATGATGTGAAACCCTTTTTGACATCCCTCTTTTTTGCTTTTCTCTTTACAGATTTTACGGAGAGCTGATAAAAACGGTAAATATTGCACCAAAGGGCTCCCTGCAGACTCTCACACACAGACACACTCTCCGCTGTCTCTGGCATTACTTCAACCTTTCTTTCTCGTGTGTGAAAACCTACTTTCTCAATGAAATTCAGATCATGACTCTCTGCTGATACTCTTTCAGTTTCCATGGAAACAGGATATTGACCATGCCCACTGAGGTTCAGTATCAGAGCATTAAGGAAGAAAATCGTAAAAAAGTACCAGTTAGACATTTCTGTTATGGCAGTTCACGCTTAACGAGGTTTACGGCAAATTCTGCTATCGTTTCACCTCCACTATCTTGTGCAGCATTATCATAATATGCAATATAAACATACAAAAATACATAGTTTATTTTCTTGTTTACTATAGCAGCAGTCTAAATCTAGGAAATCTCTATCTTAGCACACAGGCCTTGCATTATAATTTATTGAGTCTGATTTATTCAGTCAAGTCAGACTGACAAGGCTGTTTGTGTACACTCAAAAATTAAATAAAATTCCTTTGAATTACATTAATAACATTTTTGAATATGTTATATTTGCAATGAATCACAAAGATCGCATATAGGTTTCTGTTAATACACATACTGTATGTATACAATATCTAAATAACCAATGTATCATTTAATTTATAGCACTGAAATACAAATAAAAGTGTAGATGCACTTTGTTTTTTCTGCATCTATGAATCACTTAAAAAAATAGTTTGACATTTTGGGAAATATACTTATTTGCTTTATTGCCTAAATGAGAAGATCGTGTTGTCTGTACAGTAAATATGAGCTATTGCCAGCTGCTGGTTAGCTTAGCTTAGCATAAAGACAGAAAACATGGGCAACAAAATACACCTCTGCAGCTGACTGATTGACACTTTAACTGTCATTTTATTTTTTTAAGTGTAATAATACAATTCACAGTTTCACAGGAGGTTATTTGTCGGACTATATTTGTTGGCCAGGACCAGAAACGTCCTGAAGTCTCCGCTGGTTGCCTGGCAACTGTTCCCTGCCAGGAAATAGTCCAACATGTAACACCCCGTAAAATGGCAAATTATCGTTTTTACACTTTTCACTGATTGAACAAACAAGTTAATTAGTGAGTTTTAGAGGTGCTGGTAGAAAGATTTTTTATATATGTATCTTTGGACAGAGCCAGGCTCGCTGTTTTCCCCTTTTTCTAGTGTTTATGCTAAACTAAGCTAAACTGGCTGCTCCATATTTAATGTTCAGATATATCCCGAGAGTGGTATCGATCTTCTCATCTAACTCCCAGCAAACTACTACTACTGTTACTGCTACTATTACTACTACTACTACTACTACCGCTACTACTACTACTACTACTGTTACTGCTACTACTACTACTACTACTACTATTACTGTTACTGCCTCTACTACTATTACTACTACTACTACTACTACTATTACTGTTACTGCCTCTACTACTATTTCAACTACTACTACTGCTACTTTCCACCCAAATACCACTCTCTGTGTAACGACTTATACATTTTAAAGGTTCATTCAGTGAAAATACTATTTCTGTCCAAGCACTTATAGTTTTAAAGGTTTATTTCACCCAATACTACTCTCTCTCTTCCTCTCTCTCTGTCTCTGTTTGTGTTTAGCTATGCAGTTCATCTGTCTGATATACATACAAAGCATTTCCTCTTTCCGCCTATTCAGGAAAATCGAAATTTACCACTTTTGACAGTATCACAGTTTAGCGTCCAGCTTTTCTAGCAATGTATTTCAGCTCTTAGCTTCTTTAGCTAATGCAGTTCAGCTTCCAACTCTGACAGTTGTACATTTCATCTTCTACGGTGTTCAGCAGTGCAGTGCAATGCATTTGAGCGTTAACATTTTTGGGCAAGTCATTTCACATTTCTGCATTTTCAGCAATGCTTTGCAATAAATTTCAGCTGTCAGCATTCCCACGCATTTTCAGCAGGGAATGCATTTTCTAGTTTAAATATATCGTTTTTTCATTAATGGCCTTGAAATGCAAATAAAAGCATAGATACACTGTAATACCACAGTAAGAAATGTTATCCGAGGGAGACAAGATGCCTCTATGGATCATTTCATTTTGACACACACTCTGCCCAAGCAAGATTGTGCTTGGCACATTAAGCACGCTCTGATGAACGTTTTTATGTAATGAAAACTGAAATCCCAAATTCAAAATGGTCCATCGTTTTCTCTTTTCATTTGCATCCAGAAGGAGGGTGAAAAAAACAACAATGTGCTGATTTAATTTTGGAACCTCAAAGTGTATATATATATAGTATGTCATACAGATTGGAGATGAGACCACCATGTGTTTGTACGACAGCACACTGACAGGATCTTTTTGTGTCAAGTTAACACGTGTCGTAAATTATAACCCCTCTGAGACACACTTTCACACATCATGCTGGATGTTCACACAAGCTGGTGTCACACGGTCAAACCACATCAAATTGAGTGTTTTTTTAGTTAAGGAACAAATGGAAATCAGGTTTGGAGACACTGCATGACTTCAAAAGTTATCTTTCTAATAGCTAATCAGAATTGCTTATTCACAAGGCATGATTTGCTGCATTATTCATTAAATGTCCGTCCCTCGCTGTGAATGATCAGAGGTCTTGTCATGCAGCAAGATAAGAAGCCATCCCACATGTTTGTTTTTACTGCAAACAGCAGCACTTATATGTCATCAAGTGAGTCACTGTGTGCTTGATTTATATGCGTCTTTCTTGCTCACATATGTGACATGACAGATTGAACATTGACCTCCAGAGCAGCAGGTCAGCAGTGAACACTTAAAGATCAGCCACCTCACGACACGCAAACAGACAGAAACTACTGCGGCAAGAACTGTGTGGAAAAATACGTCGTCTGTGGTTGATTGTATTCATTTTGCTGCAGGATGTTCAGTTTGGGGCTCTTCATTTTGCAATTCTGTTTATTTTCACCTCATGAATATTTCACACAGCTTGGGCCTTTTTTTATTATTCAAAGCATAATTGCAGAGCCTCAAAGCTTAAAAATGACTGATTGTTTTAGATTAGCATCAAGTTGGTCTGATGGAACAAACGGTGATGACCTTTTGTTGTTTATTATAATAATAATGATAATAATAATAATAATAAAAACAGGGAAGAATGTTTCACTGTGGAGTTATTTTGTTTTATTACCGCTTTTTCCACTATGAAGGGAATTTAATTCCGCCCCTGTAGTTTATAACACATTGCATTTTATCTGAGTTATCATTTTCATCAGCTTAGGAGGTGGACTTCAATTCTTAATTAAAAGTTATTACACCTATTTTCTTATGGAATGATGAGGAATTAAATCTGTGCCAAACTGACCACCTTCTAATTGTTTCACCACGTGATACATTTCATTAAATTTTTTATGTCCAGATACAAACCAGATTGCTCATTTGAACCAAAACGTCTTTGATTTAAGAGGAGACACTTCAGGCAAAAACACAGTTTTTCATGCACTGGACAATTTTCAGATTTTGAGCTATTCCATAGCATGTCTTCTTTCAGACTAGTGGAAAGAAAATACCAAAAATACACATTTAGGTGTTTATTTTACTACTTTGTCTATTTGCATCTGTAGATTTCTCCTAAATTCATCAAAAGTTAGCATTATATAATGCCTTATTTGCATATTTAAACATAACATTTCAGAAAACTTGTCATACAAAAAATAATTGTCTTAATGTAAGTAATCAGTTGGGAAAGTTTCATGGTGATATCTAATAGTTACGTTTTTTTACCTAATTCCTAATACCTAAATAGTGTCTTCAAAATGTAGTGAATTTTACAATCCATATCTTTAAAGGCTGTTTTCTCAAAATGAGTTTTTTCTCACCCTCAGCCAGAAATCTCCACTTCAGTATCACTCACATACACCAAACTTTCCAGTTTCATTCCTATCTATATTCCGAGACAGAGGGGTTTGTTCATATATCATTTATAGCCTGATTTATAGAACATTTTATTTCTAAAAACATGGCGAAAATATACTTTTTTATGGCTTTTCACAGTATTTTCTGATTTATGAAGTGATAAAAAGAGATATCCAAAATCCCCTCTGGAAAAACCGTTGACTCTAATATGTCAACAAAATGAAACAATCATTTTGAACCTGGCTTTATCCTATGTTCAGATTTCTGTTATGGAAATGTATGCAAATTAGCACAAATTTGTTAAGATAATGTCTAATTTGCATATTTAAACATACACTTTCAGAAAACTTGTAATACAAAAAAATAACTGTCTTAATGTAAGTAATCAACTGGGGAAGTTTCATTGTGACATCTAATAGTTACGTTTTTTTACCTAATTCACCTGGGGTGCCTCTTAAATAAGGAGTCTTTTAGAAACCTCGCAGGACGTTGCTGTCCTGACGTCGTGTTGACAAGTTGCATTTGTGCTCCGTCCCCAGATGATGGAAAGCTCTCCTTCGATGAGTTCAAAGCCTACTTCTCCGATGGAGTCTTGACGGCTGAGGAATTGAAGGAGCTCTTCCACACGATTGACACTCACAACACAGAGTAAGTCAATTCATTGCTCTATCTATTCAGTATTTTATTCCATGGAGGACAGAGCTGAGATATGGATGATGGAGGAGAGGTAGGTGACGATGCTGTAATAGCAGCTTTTAAACCATTTGTATCTTTGTTTTAACTCTTGTTCTAACTTGAATTACAACTTTCTAGTGAAGAACCCAGTGTACTCACACAGCCAGGAAGCAGGGAAATCACACACAGCAGATTATTCTAATCCCAAGGAAACATCTTAGACCAGTCCATTACAGACTTTATGTTCTAATTACACGACACAATACAATGCTTGTTTCCATCCAAAGTAATGCAGATGTTTCTACATCTCACAAGCACCACAATGTTCTTAAACTTCTTTACCCATGTGCACTAAACCTGCCAAAGAGCATCTGTTGTATATAACAAAAACATGTGTCTACTTAAAGAAAGAATACCAGCAAATATAAACATAACCTTAGCGTAGTCCACTATTTATAATATACATAATTCTTGTATGAACTGCAATAATAATGATGGCCTGTGGAAAAAAACTCAATACTAAACACCATGCCTCCTGATCAGCAATGAGAATCATACACATCAGTTCTGATCATTTCACTTTTTTGATGGTGCTGATTTTGGTGGTCAAAAGTCAAAGGTCACTGTGACTCACACCCGTCCCTTTCTTGTGATATCTCAACAACGCCTCGAGCAAATTATTCTAAATTTAATACAAATGTCCACTCGGACTCAAGGATGACCTGATTGGATTTTGGTGGTGAAAGGTCAAAGGTAAGGTGAAGAATGTGTATGCTAACTATGACAACTTCACACAACTGTCTAATAGGATCAAATGACGAAGTGATGCATTTTGTACCGACATGGATGTAAACTGCAACTTGACTGGTTGACAGAGACACACAACCACAAGGCGGTTACTCTCATTTTTGTTCGTTTGTTAGTTTTTTGACTCACAAGAGACAGTTTAACAAATTATTATAAAAAAAAAAGAATGGTCAAAATCGAAGCAGCAGAGGACGAAATATCCTTTTAGTCAAGCTCCAAAAACATCCTACATTTCCCATAATGCAACTCAAATAGTCTGTTTATTATTATCAGAGTTATTTTTAGGAAACATATGATGTCCATGCAGAAAGGTAGGTGAAACTGAAGTGTTATGAATCCACTTAGTGAGTTCAGTATAGTCAGTATCTTCCTCATTCAGCTGCTGATGGATAGTAGCAGCAGCAGGATGATAGTTGCCATCTGTGTCATCTGAGTCAAAGAGTCTTGTTCGACTTTATTAACACTGTTTAATTATTAAATTTACTCCCAAGGCAGAGTGTTGATGGCGTTATGTTCTCCATTGCTATAATTAAACAGTGTTTTACAGCCAAAGAATGAAACGCTTTGAGCCTCAGCAGCTGAAGGTTCATAAAGACTGTCTCTCCTCTCCCTCAATAACTCACTACCTGCTGCTGCAAGTGCAACCTTATCAGATCATCACAACAAAGGTAAGATATTGAATCTTAAAACAATATATTTTAACAGTTCCAGGCGATGCTGTTGTCACGTTTTAGCATTAATTCTGACATTTACTTTCCAAAACTCACTCTCTTTCTTCATTACTGCTGGCCACTGTAGACAGATATAAAAACAAGTAGTAAATCATGCCCTGATTTTAAACATATTGTATTTTTATCTGTCCATCATTATAGTCTGACTTGCTATTTCGAGAGTCTTCAGTGCACATTTCTAATCGTAATTAATCAAAATCATGTTTAAAGGAGCCCAGTGGTAACGCTGCCTGTGCTATTATGTTTTGTCTGTATGCAAACTTACAAATGTAGAAAAAACATTTTTTATAATAATAGTTTTTTGTTTGTTTTTTTGACTAAAAAGTCCTTTATATAACTTATTATTTCAGCAAGCTCTCACTGAGAGTTAAATTCCTAGAAGTGAAAATACAGTGAGTTAACTTCAACCATGTAGTATGTTGTATTTTCTTTACTATTTTATCTTTACACAGATGGCATCAGTTTTCTGATCGGTGGACTGCTGATTGTAAGAATTGTATATAATATAAAACATAAACTGAGCAGTTTAAAGTTAACTGCTGATAATGTGTTCTTTCTGTTTACAGATGGCATCTGTGTGCGTTTAGTCCTACAAATATTTGCTCTTTTTTTTATTTTATTAGTCATAAAATCATTGTTATTTTAATTTTTTTTCTTTATAAACCAATATTTGAAAATAAAATCCTTTTATTTCACTGTGATCTTCTAAAACAAATAAGGAAATGTTCAAGCTACAAGTACAAGAAGTACGAGAACAGTAAGTGCATGTTATGTAGGATTGCAGAATACAACAGCTGGCCTTTTAAACACACAATAACATTACAAATACCTGCAGGGATTTTGATTATAAGTGTGCACATAGAAGCAAATCCTCACAGACAAACCAGCCATGCCAACAATAATATTCCTATTTTGTAGAACTAGGTTACCATTTTCACAGTGCTTCCAGCTGGGCAGCTATTTTCATCCATAAGCAGGACTGACATAAAAGGATATTTTATATAGACTTGCATTGGTTTTGGATGTTCATTCAGACATTATGAATGAGCTGCACGCACAGAGAGTCCGCACCACCAAGTCAGAGTTATGTTCAAGTATTTCTAATCCAAGACTGAATCCTTTTACATCTTCGTCTTTCTAACATGACCCTTTTGTGGTAGGTGACCCCTGTTTTTCTAAGAGATGTCCCTTTGGTTGGACATTTTCAGGCGACCAAAATGTTACAATTAACTTTCATGAACTGAAAACACACTGTGAAAGGGTTAAAGATGTAAAACACGGACAACTCCCAGACCGGACAACGGCGTGGTAGCGACCTGTCATCACAAGGTAGCCACGCCCTAAAGCGTACCCTGCTTTATGGTCTATTTGACTCTAAATGGGACCATAATTTACTAAATGAACATCATGCTGTTTTAAAAAAGACTTGAAACTAGCGATTGAGACCATAAACCCATGTTTACAATGTTTACTGAGGTAATAAATCAAGTGAGAAGTAGGCTCATTTTCTCATAGACTTCTATATAATCAGACTTCTTTCTGAAACCAGAGGAGTCGCCCCCTGCTGGCTATTAGAGAGAATGCAAGTTTAAGGCACTTCAGCATTGACTTCACTTCTCAGACCCGGAGGTTGCCCACTGAGCTAAATACAGCGGGTTGTAGCTAAAAAAAAAAGATGAAATGGTTAGCAATAATATGACAAGATTAATGTAAGTTTTCTTAGCATCATAAACTTTGTTTGAAGCTGACGTTGCTCCACCACCGCCGTTGTGATTACATTGAAAACAATGAAGGGCCGTGGCGAATGGTCGCTGTCTGAAAGCTCTGTAAAGCTCAATAATAAGCACATTGTCTCTTGTTTGTTTAATCTGAACACAAACAGAATAGTAAAAAAAAAAAGAAAAATGTCATTTGTAGGGGAAGTAACAAGGCTACCCAGCTCATCTGTTCAGTATCTCCATTGGTTGCCTGGCAACCTCACTGTGGCGAGACTAGAAGTCATTACTCCGGGCTGTTGTTTGCTAAGATATAAGTAGTTACATCACGCCCACGTACCTCCACAAATTGTTTTGTTTTTTTTATTTCTGTTTGTGTACAGATTAAACAAACAAAACACAAAGTGTAATTTAGTGAGCTTCAGCTGTGCTTCCAGGTGTCTTTTTGCACGGCGGTGGATAGAGCAAAGCTAGCTGTTCCCCCTTACTTGCAGTCTTTATGCTTTAAGCTAATTACCTCCTTTATCTAGCTCCATACGTAACGCACAGATATGTGATATACATATTGTGGTATTGATCTTCTCATCTAAGTTTCTCTGCAAGAAAGCCAACAAGCACAATCCCCTAAAATGTCAAATTATTCATTCGTTGTTAGTGTGCCTTTACATTATTTACAAAGTAAATTTAAATGGGTGAATGTTCTGAAATGAAGCTTCATGTTTCAGGATCACGAATGACTGTGGACTGACGGCTCCATGTTTAACAGCATCATCTGGCATCAGGGGAGCCAACCAATCGAGAAGGAGAAAACTGTTTAGAGATGCATATCAATGGTACAAAATTGTGATTTCAGGTGGAATTGAAAGTGAACTGAAAACTGCTTGCTTTCAATAAAGACAAACAAATAAATAAACTTTTTTACTGTCATTTTTCATATATCTATACATCCAGGTTAATAGTGTGTAAAAGCCAAAAATATTTCTTTTAAAAAACAATATGTATTATTGTTGGTGAACAAGCTGAAACATTATTACAATATATGCCTGCATTAATCAATAAAATAAAAAATATAATCTTTTGAAACTACTACTAGATGCCACCAAATCCTACATACTGTCCCTTTAACATGATCCTCATTGCTGATGTGATCAGGAGTCATGGTGTTTAACTCCACAGTTTAGTATTACCGCTGATTGAATGCTTCCGTAGTCAAAGGGTTAAAGATGAGACATCACAGCAGTCATGCCGATGATTCATCATCCATGATATCATTTGTTATCCTCATTATGAGAGTAAGATGTGTGATCTACTTCTGTTAGCAACTAAAGCTTCGTCAACAATGGTGGTGCTATATAAAGTACGGCATGTATGTCAACAGTATAATTAGATAAACAAACAAATGTATATCATTTGCACCTTCAGCTGACGTATCGTCATCATCGCAGCCACCGTCACCCTCTGCTAAATCACTGACAATTTCAATGGACTCCATGTTAAATCAAAACAAACATGTGCCTCCCTCCGTGTTCATTTCACAGATGGCAAAGTTAGGAAGTAAATTGGAAGTCTCAAATTGAATCTTGTATTGATTAAAGACCGAGTCAATGAGCCGTGAGGTCTGTGTGACAGGCTGCTCAGGTTGATGTTGAACACTGAATGTATTCAGTACTTGATTGTGCATCGTCCATTAGTAGATAATGTACCTCAGAACAGCCGAGTTGCAAGCCACACAAGAAAGAGCCTTTTATTGAGTTACTCAGTTTAGTGTCTGACCCCTGGTTCACCTCCTCCGTCCTATGTGGCTCTAAGTGTTTTCTCCTGTTCAGACTGATTGATTGCTTCAGCACTTTCTCCCCTGTGAACAACAGCTACAGCTACAGTGGAATAGAGTTAAAAACCAATGTAATTCCCACGCAGCCTCCTTCATTGTAGCAAGAAATAAAATGCTGAAATGTGAAACACTCTTCACCTCTTTGCTATATTTCTCATGCATGGACATTTATCACAAACCTGTGACTCTAACGCAAACCTCTTGGGGGGAAAAGCAACTACATTTTTCTATTATTCATGACATACTTTACTCGCTCCTATTTGTCATACATACACTGATTTATCTTTTGCAGAGATGAAAGATGAATCTGTCACATCCTTTAAACTTGGAAACTGTTCTCTCATTTTTTGTCTTGCAGCAATGTGGACACTGATGAACTCTGTGGTAAGTTGACCCTTCACCTACATGAGAACAACTTTTTAATATCAGTAATAAGCTGTATTGTTCTAGCTTTATATTGCTTTACCTCACAGTTAGGAGCATCCTAGACTCAAAATGCTATTTGACATTTTTTCCCAGCATATAAGGAAAGAACCATGTAAGATGTGGTCGCATGCACTTTGACCAAACCCCTACAGGCGGTGTGACGGAGGTGTCGCACAGTGCTGCTTTAACAAAACACCTACAGCCCTGTCCGAGTTGTTTAACTCACCAAATGTTTCTTTCTTTTTGTTTTGTCTTTGTGCTGTGAAGAGTATTTCTCCCAGCACCTCGGTGAATATGAGAATGTCCTTGCTGCCTTAGAAGATCTGAATATGTCCATCCTGAAGGCGATGGACAAAACGAAGAAGGTTAGATGATGAAACTGTAAAGATAAACCTGCTTTTCTCAACATGACACACTGGGGTTGTATCGCAAAGCTACAGTCACCAGGGTTCACCCTCTTGTCGCCATCGATATCTGCACCAAATTTCATGACAATCCATCCAATAGTTGTCAAGATATTTCACTAAAAGCCAAAACTGTCAATCCGTTGATGGCTCTAGAACAAAAGTCAGGGAATCAACGTTATTGGAAATCTGGGGACGATGAAATTTGTATAAAATTTGGCATGGCAAAATCATCAAATCGTTGATAAGATATTTCAGCCTGGACCAAAGTGGGGTAGTGACTAGAAGGGAACCCGCAAGTTGGGGAAACTCTCGTGAGATGATCAAGGTTAATTGATCTTAAATAATAAGGTTAGGTAAGAGCAAGAGTTTTTGCAAGTTTTTGAAGATCTCAGATCAGATTTCGCATTTTACGGGCTCCCTTCTAGACACAACCCCAAAGTGGTGGACCGCCCAATCTACATTGTCATCCCCAGCACCATGAAGCAAGCATGGCCAGAAATAACACCATCAGTCAAGCTTTATCCTCTACTGATGAAAACTGATAAAAAAGTTATTGAGGATGAACTACTAAATATCGAACTTTAAAACTATCCACACCTCCATTTTTTTCTACATCTTGCTGCTTTGGCTCTTTCCATTCACACTTAAAAGACAATAGCCAGTTAGATTACTTTTAAATACTTAAGAAAGATCCTCAGTCTGATGAGCCCCAATCAATATACTGTATTTAATTTCCAAATGGATTCATAGACATTTATCCTTGATGGAGCTCCTGACTCAACTGTAAAGAGTGGGTTAGCGGTGGTGTATGATGTGTGCATGTTTCCATTTGATCTGACTGAAAAGAAGGGGTGTGACGTTTGTGTCAAATTGTGTAAATCTGGTCATTGAAAGAAAATTGCGGAAAAACAATCTGCTAAAATTTGCATCCCTCATACACACACACACACACACACACACACACACACACACACACACACACACACACACACTCCTCCACACAGTGAACATCACTTTGACATCTCATGCAGCGCTCATAATGATAATAATAAGAGATGTTTGATTTACTCACAGCGTGACCTAAACTCCACGCTGCGTCTCCAGTCTCTCCCAGCATGCTCCACTGCTGCCCAACTGGCTTCCTCAGATCTGCCATTAGTCAGATTTCCATTACAGAGCCAGAAAAGACGAGCCAGGATGCTGCTAATTAACCCCCAGAACAAAACATGTTATGATTCTTTTTGTACTTGAGGCCAACACAGACGAGGAATTAATAGGTTTACCAAACAAATACCGCTTTTGATCATGCTTTTTGGAAAAAACAAAAGCTTTACGTCCTCTCGATGTTACTGTAGAGCTGTGGCCGAAGTACCTTTTAGATTATCAGAGAGGAGAAGAGGGATGACGAAGGAGAGCAAGACAAACAGACACAGATGACACAAGAAAAAAGGAGGACTGTAGGGACAAATGATGAAGAAAAATGGGGAAACAATATTAGGATGAGGAGGACAGGTGGCGTATTAGATCTGCGGGCCAAGCTTCTCTTTCTTTCTCCCTCTCTATCTCTGCAGTATCTCATCTGGCACATATGACACGCGCTACGACGCTTAAATCGCCCCTCAGATCTGCACCGAAGCAGACGCGTCTCATTCTGGCTGCTTCAGAAACAGAGAGTGGGAGTCAAACTGTTAATTTGCTCAGAGAGAGGTTAACACATGATGACATCCAACTTCAACACCTAAAAACTGAGGTGACAAAGATAAATTGCAACGGCAGATAAGGATTTTTGGTCTGGTAAATGTTTGGACACTTAATGAACAGAAAAAAGACGGCAGTGAGGCGAGATTCTTTTAATGAATGTATAAATTAATACATGATTTTAACAGATAGGTATAGGCAAACATAGACTATGAAGTCAACCCAGTCTCACAGGAAGGCATTTTAGCTGTTTTGTGTGTCATTTGTACGCTGCTTTTTGCGTGTTATTTGTCAAAACTACAGTAACGTCTGCAGTTAGGTTGAGGCAACAAAACCACTTAGTTAGGTTTAGGAAAAATGTCATGGTTGGGCTGAAAATATGTACATAAACTAAGTAAAATATGTACGAAAACAACGTAACATAAGCACGGAAAACACGTCACAAACGTCACTAAAAACGTGACATACGTCACTAACGGGACTCAAAAAAAAAAAAACACTGGCCTCCTGTTTAAAAGTTGTGTGTTTGTTGGACCTTACACCTCTCCACCCGCCCGCCATAAGCGGCTTTTCTCGCTTTTTATTCTACGTCACTACCTCTGAGCGTGGCTTATTTACGTGGATGCCTTCATGACTAGTATACTACATGGCCAAAACCCAAGAAAGGTGTTCGTATTGCCCGCTAAATGAGTTGCACGTTATTGAAATGTGTTTTTCTTGAAATTTCAAAAAGGTTGGACCTGCAGGAACACAGAAGTGAACTACATGTGCCTTCATTTCTGCAAAGGAAATGACACATACTTCTGCTGTCCCTCTGCAATCTTTCATAAACGCTCAACTTGTGCCGACCTGTGATGAGGTGCGAAAATCAAATTGCACCTCAGATCGTTTTCTGTTCGCCAAGAGAATAGTTGAGAGCGGGCAGCGAGACAGCAAAGAACAGGAACAGCAGAGGCATGGATGTGTATTTTAAGGTCTTTCGAAAAGGGATGAGAGGGAGGCCAGGGTTGGTTGGCACACAGCTATTTTCTGGGCCTTTGAAGGTCACAGAAACAAAAATGGAACATCAAAATGTCTCAACCTTAACTCCTCTTCTGTGTTAAAACATCTGAAAGTCACTTTTTTGGTGAGCGTAACACTTCGGTTTTATAGTATGGAAAGTAAAAAAGTGGTCTGTGAACTAAACATATTATAAAACTGTGTTAAATAAAGGTATTGGAAATGTGTTATTCTAGTTTATAGACAGGAATCAGCTATATTTTGATATTAGATTTGAGAGCATGTAATGAATGATGGTATCTGACATAAACTAGAATAATTTCACTACAAAGTTGGGTCAAATGTGAGCGAGGTTGGTTGGCACATAACAATTAATGTAACTGTTAATGTATATTTTGTTGGGGTATTTTGAGGGATTAAAAACTATTTTAAAAGATAAAATAACAAAAACAATATTTATATCATTATTTAATTATTATTATTATTATTATTATTATTAATTATTAAGTGTTCATGTTTTCTGGTTGTTGTTTGAATTAAATGTTCAAATTGCTTCACTTTTTGTAACTATAGTATTTCAACATTGTGCCAACCAATGCTGTGATTTAATCATGAATCACCTAACTTTAGAAAACATGTGTGAACATTAAAACATATTTCTGTTATAACTCAGACCTTAACCTTTCATTTGCCGCTGGTTAGAATATATTAACATAAATTATACCAGAGAAATACGGCAGAGAGTGAAAAGTGTGCCAACCAACCCCGGTCTCTTGTTGTGGACTTTTAAAAGCCTTCGGTCAGCTCGCATGCTCACACAGGAAAAACAATCCCACAAATCAGTTTGTATTTTTCCATCAACACACTCTTGTTCTCTCAACAGTATGAAATGGATATTTGAACTCAAATGAAAAAAATGACTCTGCACAAACTGGACAGAATTGAGATTTTATTGACCAAGGCAATAACTTTGAAATCAAATTACAACACTACACTGTGAGCTGCTGATGTTTACTCCCTGAAGCCTAACTCATAGTTTTCATCCATACCAAGCGTGTGTGACGCCATAAATTATTTCTGTGTCCCTAAAATGCGTCATAGAACCATAAAAGAGAGAAAAGACACGTATGATGAGCTGCATTTCTCTGGTATTGGTTGAGCCAGGAGGAGAACAGATGCTGCATTAGTCACAGACTAAACCTCGGCCGTCTCTGTTGGACTGTACATGTAGTCGAGTGGGTGGTCTCTGGCTCTGGGTGTGAGTGAGGGGGCCGGCTGCATGTGTGTGCATTGTTGAGGTGTTTCTCTTTTGTGTTTTTTGCATTGGAAGATGATTGATGTGTATTTTTACGAGCTTACGTATGCACAAGCTAATGTGCTTGATTGTGTGTGTGTGTGCGCTTCCATGTCATCGAACATCCATACACATGTGCGGGGGAGCTGGAACAAGATTGTGCATCTGAATCAGAGCCAGGCACGTAGGCCTATACCTATATCTGTGCTGAGACACTCGGGGATTCATTTCGCACAGATATTCCTGCCAAAGCTATTTACAGGCTTTCCATACCAAACCTCCTTTAGTGTTGACTCTAAACCTTTCCTAGCAGATCTCAGGTGTTTCTCACCTGCAGCAAGAGGAAGTTGCACATTATATTGTAGGGGTGGAATATGTTTTTTTCATAATGCAAAAGGTTTTCAATTATAATTATTACACAGCTTTGTTGAATACTCGATTCTGATTGGTCAATCACGGCGTTCTACGGTCTGTTATTTCTTTATAGCAGCCCGTTGCTATGTATAACAGACCGTTGCTATGGGCGCAGCTCTGATGTCGGACTCTGGAGGACCATTTTTGTGTCAAATTATCGATTTTTTAATTAAATAGCCGTGTTATAAGCGGGATAATGTACAGCTAGCGGGTCAGAAACTAGTCTGTAATTTCTATGAATTTAGGAAGGATGTTACACCCAAAGTTAGTAATGGATTTATGAATAACTGGAGCAACTCAGTTCTCTGGTTCCTGCACCTTAGGTGATCAGCTAGAAAGCATTTCAATCAGCTTTTTTTTACATTATTTGATGATGATTTGCAATCAGGATTCTAAAAACACAGAGGTGAAGCCATTTTGCAAAGGGTGAGGTGTGATTGCGTTGCAGGGTGGTTGTTATGTAGTCATAGTTCCTGACTATACAGCTTAAAGAGTGTGATTTTAACAGCAGCGCTTCGCCTCCAACACAGAACTCATTTGACCTTTTGTACGACTGAAAATGAAAGATCAATGGAAAGGCAAAAAAGCAGAAATCTGGCAGACCTTAAGCTGTTTAAAATGACTGCAGATTGGTGAGGTAGACGCACACACACACATGCACACACACACACACACACAAAGGTAGAGATCACGGGAGGTAATCTATGCTCAGATGGTAGACAGGAGACTGACCTTTACCAGTTTTGTCGTGACTCACTCTCGCTGAGTGAATGTGCGTGTGTGTGTTGATAGTCAGAATGTCAGGGGATCAAACAATACCTATGACCGATAGCGGTTCTGGGTTTTTTCAAATGCAACGCTGCAGAAACCAGAGATTTTGTGTATTTTTATTCTTGTGAGAAACTGAATTAAGGTTGTTAATTCTCACATTTTAGGACAAGCTGTTCAATCTTTAGTCTGATGTGCGGTTGTATAGGACCGATGGGAAAAGTCTAATGATCTGCTCTGTATTCTGGAGAAGAGTTCAGCTCTGTCGCGGGAAGACTTAACATACTGTAATTAGGATGTGTGTGTGTGTGTGCGTGCACTTCCACAGTCTGATAAACAAATCTAGCTTTTAAAATCATGCCATCTTCATTGTACTTTTGAAAACAGTAATTACCAACAGACAAAACCACTGAAATATATTTCCTGTCTCCCCCCCTCTTTCTCTTTCTGTCACACACACACACACTCACACACACACACACATTCCTACATTAGTCATTCTCTAATCTAACTTGCATTAGCGTTTCCCTTCAAACCCCTCATTGTTAGTCGAGTGTACAAACAGCCGCAGTGCTCATAACTGTGGGAGCTGGCGTGCAAACAGCAAAAACCCTTTTGTGCCGAGCATCATTCGCTCTCCTTTGATTAGAAAACAGCACTCAGCCCTCCTGCTCTCAGCAAATGACGCCTCTCCAAAATGTCATTCAGTTTGATTTTGTTTTCTCCATCAGCTTTGTGAGCAAACAAAACAAATAATAAATGTACCCTTGATTCAAAAAATTACACATTGTTCCTCGACCTGAAATACTCAGTGTGGAGGAAATTAATTCTTGATTGACGGTGCAAATGACTGTTTCACGTTTTTCAACATCGACCGTGTATCTCTTGTTGTTTGCACTGTCCCCCTTTGCTGCTGTAATCCTGCAAATTTCCCCACTGTGGGACTAATAAAGGATTATCTTATCTTATTTTATCGCTATCTTATGTAAACACGTCGTCTACCAAAATGTATGCAGATATCTGTTGCATCGATCTAAAACACGACTCAACGCAATAAGGCCAGTGGTATAGCAACCCGTGTTTGACGAGTTGGGAGTGAGAATGTGTTACGTATAGTTATGGTTTTTCACATGAAAAACACAACACCAGAATCAATTCTTTAAGACCCCAAGTGTCATTGAAACCCACTGAAATTACATTATGATCAGTGGGCCACCTTTGGGTCTGAGAGGTGAAGCCAATGCAGAAGTGTCTTAAACTTGCATTCTTTCTAACAGCCAGCAGGGGGCGACTCCTCTGGTTGCAGAAAGAAGTCTGATTGTATAGAAGTTTATGAGAAAGAGACCCTACTTCTCACTTGATTTATTACCTCAGGGAACATTGTAAACATGAGTTTATGTTCTCAATCGCTAGTTTCAAGTCTTCTTCAATACAGCATGATGTTCATTTTCCCTAAATTTTTATGAAAGTGCAGCACTAAATCACCCGAGTACCCTTTAATGTCAGAGATCGAATGCCTGTTTCCATCCTGATGAATGCTCAGTGGACATCCAGGACAACACTGGAAATTAATCCAGTTCTATGCTTGACAAAGTGTAAAATTTTCATTTTATAAATATAGACTTTTTGTCTTTAAACCAAACTGAAATAAAATGCTATCCACTCCAGTGTGATCTAAATACTGAACATGAGTAGCTGCATCATTATTTTATCAAAGTCAAATCAGTTTTGTTTGAGAATATATAACTGTGATGGCAAGTTTGACACACAGACACATCTACGATTCATTAATGACTTGAATGAATTATATGTTTGTCTAGAGTAAAATAGATGAATACAACAGAAACTCAAACTCCCTCCTTGTTTTGTTGGTAATATAACGTACGCCTGCAACTTATTCTCATGCAACGGTTTGTATGATAACTTAAGTACGTACGTTACGTGACAAATACATCAATGATGACTTCACATGAGTTCACATGGGATACAAACACCGGTCTCCTAGGCAAAAGTGTGGTGTTCATCCACCCCAACCTCCTCCGTGACGTTTGTCGCTCTTTATATTTCCTGGTTCACAATTATGTGGATAAAATATAAATTAATTTTGTGGGATATACACGAGTTACAGCGCATTGAGTTTCATAGGTTTAGCCACGAACAGTGTATGAGACCAGCCTGACACATGTAAAGCCCCCCACCCTGCATGCATGCATATATTCTGAGTTTCTTTCTTCCCTATTTAACTTGCATTGTTCTGATGTCTTATCATCCATTTAGGATTGATCACTATTTAAGAGGCAGGTTTCAGCAGATAATTGTTCATGCTCTTCTTCCTCTTCTTTTCTCCTCTCCTGCAGCTGTCTTATGTCATCTTTCCTAAATGAATGATGTTGCTGGCATCTTTTAATTAGCAGAGGAGGTCTGGACATCAAGTGACTCTTGACTGGCGTGTAAAACTTGTCACTGCTCTCCTTGTTCAATCACCCGTTCTTTTTATCATTCCTCCTACTCTAACTCCTCCACCTCCCTTTCTTCCTCCTGATTGACAGGACTATCAGGAGTCCACCCACCTGGAGCAGTTTGTGACCCGCTTCTTGCTGAAGGAGACGACCAATCAGCTTCATTCACTCCAGAGCTCTCTCGAGTGCGCCATGGAAACCACAGCCGAGCAGACTCGCCAGGAGAAGTAAGAACAAATCCCTCTCACACATACAATTAGTCCTTAAAACACGGACAAATTGTATTGTACAGTGGCACCTATAATCACAGTTCTCACATTTTAAAGTGCGACAATTTTGTCCAAACCGCGCACACTAATTTACATCCCACATTTAAGATTTAAATGGTGCTTTCATCCAAGGTGCTGTGCAACAACACAGGTTCCTACCCTGTATTTGTAACGACTCCCCCTGTAATCCAGCAGTTATCTATAATCCTTTATTTATATGTAACCTTCCTATGGGAAATCTATACATGGAGGGAGAAAATTAAAAAGGGACTGTTAAGACTTGAGAAAAATAAAACATGGAGGCCAAAAGAATACAACCAAATAGAAGGAAAGATTGTGTTCTGAAATCAAAATGCATGTACTGTATGTCAAAAGTTATTGTTGATAGTCGTAAATCATTGCAGGTGAAAATAAGAGCCTGGCTGCACCACAAAATATCAGAAGGAAAAAAGAAGGACCTTTTTACATTGATGAAATCACCAACCTAGTACTTTAAAGCTGCCCCTATCAATATTTTATATCAAGAATGAATGAACTGCCTTTGTATAATATGAAAGGTTACACGAGGTTGACGAACCAACCGTGAATTATTAACAACTCTGCAGTTCCCTTCAACTCTACAGAGCGTTTTAGCGTCTTTCAGCTTTGTTTTGATTTTACAACTCACAACTTTGGTTCACTCTCACGCCTCATTTCCAGTCACAGTAGGCAGCAAGCAAACAGATAAAGTGAGCAACTAGCTTGTGAACATAGTGGAGCATTAGCAGCTAAAGAACTAAACTAAGTAGTTTCGTTGCCTAAACCTAAATTTCCTTTGAAGATGGAAGTTTATTTTGAAAAGACTGGAGTAGAAATTGACACATGCATGTGTTGTTGCCGGACATTCGTAGGAAAACGAACAAAAAATTGATGAATAACTTTTCGTAAGATATACCATTGTATGAGGATACATTGCACAACTGCAAGGAAAGTGAATATCAGACTTAAACAGGGGACTTTTGGCTAACATGTTCGCCATATCAACTTCAATATGTCAAATGTTGTGTTTACAGCTTGTTGTGCTGCCCTCAACTGTTCAAAAAAATCAAGTAATGCAGGTTTAACACAGGTCATGTTACTATGTTTCTGTGTTCTTCAACCCTAAAATGTGCAATAGGACTTTTATTACTACCGCAAGCCATCCGCTATTTGTGGATCAAAACACTGACAGTAACCAGACTAATGCCACTGATGAATAATTCAAGTCTGTTAATCACATTATGTGTTCCCGCAGCTTTGTCTCTAATTAAACTAACATATGCTAAGATTTAAGGTATTTGCATGACAGATCGACAATTAGAATATGACCTTAATGTGGTTATGATTTAATTATTAGCATGTTTATAAATGTACTGACGGATAATAAACACTCTTCCGCTGGCTGAGTGGACAGTTCATGATTAAACCTGTGTGTGTGTGTGTGTGCAGTACTTGATCAATTCAGGCATGCTCGGTTCATTAGTGATGATGACTCACCAGTACACAAGTGCACGCGGTTTCGTATACGGTGTGTGTGTGAGCGTATGTACGTGGGCCTCCCCTGCAGGTTATGTGGTCATGGTATAGGCTATTTAAAGGACAAGGCGATGACGCACGCTCTTTTTGCATCCTGTCACCTGTCTGTGTTCACACTTGCTTTGCAGCTTCAACAACCGAGCACTGATTTGCTGCCAACCTCTTCCAGTTTGACTTGTTTTTCAGTTTAAAAGGATTGTTGTGTCCCTTTTTCTCACCATGTTTGCACTTATTCTCAGAGGCAGAACACGATGGGCTCGGATAATTGACATCTGAGAGGCTTCCACCGACTCTTTCCTTTCCTCTCCTCTCCTCACCTCCTCTAAATGTTTCTGTCTCCCTCGCTCCCAAAGCAGCTTCTTCTCCTCCAGTATCCGTCTCTGAATTAATTCCCCTCTGCATCTGAATGCTATCACTCTGTTCCTCCAAACTATCTAGAGGATCTGGCTGTTTCTCTGGTGGCTTTAAATTGATTTCTGTGGTCAGTTTTTTTTGTGTGTGAAGAGGACAAACAGGAGCTCACATTCATGGATGCACGGTATGACTCAGAGCAAACGTAGTATAACTTTCCTCTTGGTAATTTCTTATTTGCCCAATAGATAACCTTTTTTTTTCTTTGATGCATCATTAATCTGCATCATCATTGTCATTATCTCAGTAATCATTTTCTGGCTTTAAACCTCGGTCTGAGTTGGAAACCTAATAGGTGAAACATGGACATAAAGGTCCTGGATCTTGCTACCCCTCTGCTAATTATGGCCACACAGTTTGCTCTTCAGCTCTTAACCTCTTCTTCCTCCCTCTCAGTTGTCATGAACGCTGTGGAAGAAACATGACAATGTAAAGGCTGCTGAACTTTCCTCTATTCCTGATCTCAGGCGGGTTTTAGCTATTAAAGTTGCTGCATAGCCGAGAATACAGTATGACTCACTAGAAGACCAAGAGGGACCCGCCACCTCCTCCATACATCAAGCTCACACACATTTGACTAGTGGATTAATTATACTGCATTTCTCCCAGATGTGGGAGGGAGCGTTTGAAATCTATTATACTCATTATGAAAGTGGTGTCATATGAAGCACAGTCCTCTTAACAAAAGGAGAACACTCTGAATACGCTGATTGGGATTTTAGTATTTAAGAAAAACACATAGTCCCATTTAGATTAGT
Source organism: Sebastiscus tertius (assembly GCA_916701665.1). NCBI lineage: Eukaryota > Metazoa > Chordata > Actinopteri > Perciformes > Sebastidae > Sebastiscus > Sebastiscus tertius. Next base: position 10,562 of record CAKAOH010024205.1, on the reverse strand, counting down.
TAACTCACTCTATATGAGATGTACTATATAGATAAAGCTACAAAAGCCAAGTAATGGATAAAGACTAGTGGATTAAAGATATAGTTTGACATTTAGAGAGTTAGATGAAAAGATTGAGAAGATTGATACCACTCTCAATGCAACAGGAAGAAATATAAATAGCATGACATTACAAGGACGTGGAGGTGTCATGAAGACACATTTTAGGCTTTTTGCGTGTCATTTGTACGCCACGCAACAAAACTACGGTAACATCTGCAGTTAGGTTTAGGCAACAAGACCACTTTAGGAAAAATGTCATGGCTAGGCTTAAAATAAGTAAGTAAAATACGTACGGAAACAACGTAACATAAGAAAACATGTAACAAACGTCACTATAGTAACTCACAAAACAAAACACCGGCCTCAAACACCGGCCTCCTGGTTAAAAGTTGTGTGTTTGTTGGACCCATCCAGCTCTCCACCTTCCCACCGTAAGCGGTCTTTCTCGCTTTTTATACGTCACTACTTTTGAGCGTAGCATATTTACATGGATACCTTTACATTGCAGTCAGTATGCCGCACAAATTACACGGCAAAAGCAAGAACGGCCTTCTTATTGAACGCTAAATGCCTCGCACATTATCGTGTCATTCATACGCCTTTTCGTACGAACAAGCTGCTCGATATCTGTGCACTTAATATGAAGCTACATCTTGCAAGGAATTGCATTTATCTAAAACATGAACTATTAAACATTGTAAAGAAGATGTACAAAAATATCAATGTGAAGTCTGTAAAACTTGCTCTTTCGTTTGCACAAAACTCACACATATAAACGTGTGCATTCACCTGCACACACACACACACACACACGCACACACATCCCCACAGACACCCTGAGGTCTTCTCAAAATAAGGGGCCAAACAACTTGACAGCTCGAAGTTAAATCTTAGGCCATGTCACCCTGCAGCTGCATGTACCTTGTCACTGGCATTAGCATCACCGTCAGACCAACACAACATGCAAATACAACGTGAGCCCGGACGACTTCAGGCTCGAGCTGAGACATCTATTCATGAGATCACCTGGTGCCGTCTTAAATTGCAAAACAAAAATGAAAGAAAATTACAAGTTGTCCCTCTTCTTTTTCACTTTTGTAGCATAAATGAGCTCATGCAATAAATTGCTCAACTTTTACTTCCTACTCCAGTTCTATTTTATGTAGTTAATAAATCACAAAGTCACGTGGCTCAGAGGTGGAGCAGGTCGTCCACCAATTGGAAGGTTGGTGGTTCAATCCCTGATACATGTTCAAGTGTCCTTGAGCAAGATACTTAACCCTTAACCCAAATTGCTCCCGAAGGCAGTGCCATCGGTGTGTGAATGAGTATTTGGATTAGATCCTGATGAGCAGTTGGCACCTTGTATGGCAGCCTCTGCCATCAGTGTATGAATGGAGTGATTGAAAGCGCTTTGAGTGGTCGGATGACTAGAAGAGCACTGTATAAATGCAAGTCCATTTACCACCATTTAATGATGGTAAATGACTAATCAGTCAGCTTCACAGGTTTTTACGTAGAAAAATAACGTTTTAGAAATGTATATCTCTTTGCAACCTCTCTGGGTTATCACTATCACACCTGCCCCAGGCAAACGTTTAACCATGACTAGCTTTAAATCCACAAAACCAGCCTGAAAATGAAGAAAATCTGAAACAATTGCATGAGAGTCTGCGGAGCAAGAGCCTGATAGTTGCCGAGTCCTAGTCAGAGCTGGCCGATGCTATGATTCGCCGGTCTGTGTTCGAGGGGCGGGACTTAGCGAAGGGTCAATTGCAACAAAGTTAAAAGAAAACATGCTTAATTATTTTGATGTCTGATAATTATGTCCCTGTTTTGTCTCTAGACAGGGCCCGCTGAAGCCAGAGGTTTTGTCCATCCAGTGGTCGGGTCGTCGCTCCCATCGGAGGCTTCAGAGGAACAGCAGCCTCTCTCCCAACAACCCTCTCCTCAGTCTCGTCAATTCAGGTGGGTTCATATGTTCTGCTGTCTAATGCTGAGTTCGTATAAATAACCAGCGCATCCTGTTGTGTTTCATAATGTAGCGCTCCACTTTTCTTGAGTTACGTGGCCTCATAGATGCCAGCGGCAAAAAAAGCTGCTCGACCAGAGTCGGTGTGTCTCCACAGGAGGAGGGGAGGGAGGTCGTGTAGGTGTGAGAGAGAGACTGGAGTGAGAGACAGAGAGAGGTTGAAGTGTGCGCTCCCCTGTGTCGATCCAAAGCCATTGAACGCGCTGGCACTTTGCCGGTGCTCTTTTGGAGGTGTGCAGGTTGGGAAGATGTAAGGCCTCAATCTCAGATGACCGTGTGCTGTGAGTGTGAATACACTTTCATCGTGAGTCAAAGAATAACTCCCTTCATGATATACATCACACACCAGCAGCTACAGTTAGATAATCAGCCAAGCGCTCTCTGGTTTGTGATGCACAAGTGCACCGGCCTGCCGCTTGTTTGTTGATGCTGGTTTGTGATGCATTGAGTCGTTTGCAGGCATACACTCTCTCTCTCTCTCTCTCTCATGCAGGGCTGCACACAGTTCACATACTTCTTCAATATTGGGCAGTGCGAAAAGCATTAAACCTGAATGAATACAGGAATGATTGCAAATGGAGTACATTTTTTTAATTTTATTCTTACTGATCCGATTACGATTTTTATGTTTGTTATTTATCTTGGGTCACTATAGACAACTTGTACATACTTGCCAACCCACCCGATTTCTCCCGGTTTCCTCCCGAGGTCACAATTCTCCCTTATTTCTCCCGATTTCTGGCAAATTTTCACACTTTTTTTTCCTTTTCGTTATCTTCTTAGTCTGTTTCTGGAACTGAGCAGTGTGTATAATCCCTACTGTTTCCACCCGGACGACAATAGAGCTGCTGTGGAGGCAATTTCTGTTAAATTAGGACTCAAGAACAAGAGTGTCCTTCTGAGTTTTATCACTTGAAAGTGGGCACACAACCATCAACATAGGACGTTCAAGGCTGAGAGCACTGAGTCTCTCTTTTTAGAGATCGTCCTCCCTCTCACTCAGCACCGGCTCTCCTCAAGGCTGTGTGCTGAGCCCGCTACTCTATGCACTCTACACCCATGACTGCACCCCTCAAACACGGTCATCAAATTCACAGACGATACCACCGTGGTCGGGCTCATCTTGAAAGGTTACGAGACGGCCTACAGAGACGAGGTCCAGCGACTGATGGCATGGTGTGAAGACAATAACCTGGCTCTCAACACAGCAAAAACAAAGGAAATCATCATCGACTTCAGAAGACACAGGGCGGACCGTGACCCACTCCACATCCACGGAGACTGCGTGGAAAGGGTCCCGACCTTCAAGTTCTTGTGCATCCACATCACGGAGGAGCTCTCCTGGTCCTCTAACAAACTGGGACAAAAAGCTGCTGTCAGCCTTCTATCGCTCTGCCATCGAGGGCATACTGGCGTACGGCATCACAGTGTGGTGCGCCGGGTGCTCAGCTGCGGACAAGAGAGCTCTCCAGAGGGTCGGAAACTCAGCCCAGAAGATTGTTGGCTGCCCTCTGCCCTCCCTGGAGGACATTTCCAGTTCCCGCTGCCTCAACAGAGCCAAACACATCAAGGTTTCCTCCCATCCAGCACATCACCTATTTAACCTGTTGCCCTCTGGCAGGCGCTACAGGTCCATCAGAGCTCACACCACCAGACAGACAACAGTTCCTTTCCCTGGGCCATAAGAACTCTAAACACTGTCAAACAGTAAACACCGCGTACTTATGAAATAATTATTTTAGTAAAATAGCTACACTATTTATACACAGTTTTTGTTTTAATTGCACTGATCAGAAGAAGCCCTCCAAGTATATGTGTACCATGTACAATGACAATAAAACTTTCTATTTTAGCACTATTTAAAATGGAGGCAATCGTACATCTCACAGTCTTCTCTGTCTGACACTTCTGTCCATTTAAGGTACCATCATCAAATAAGCACTGCCTGTTTCTTGACCCAGAATACAACACAGAAACTGAAATAGACACCTGTCAGGGCCTTAGGAATGGCTGCATGTTTGTATTTTTCCAGCACATTTCCTCCCTTTGAGCATACAATGCTCACATCAAATGGAAAATACATGCATGTAAGTCAACATCAACTCTAACTGCTCCACAGCTACACCAAATGTCGCTTCACAGCGGAAGAGAGCGGTCTATGCTCGTGACGCAGCGCAGTTTGAGCTCATGTTTAAGCTTCGCTCGCCACAGCGTGCAGCGCCCAAAGTTGGGTTTTGCTCGATGCAGCGAAAAGCCGTCATGGGCATTGGAAATAACGGGTTTCAGAGCGCAAACATAATGATAAGACAAATGAACTTTATCATCAGATTCACTTCTTCACCACATTTCACCACAGCGGTTGTCCCTGTTATTTCTATTTCCAGCCTGGTTGTTGTATGTATTTAACTATTGTTTGCACACAGTCAGTTTTCCATTATGACACCAGCCGTGGTTGCTGGGAGATTTGTGACACAGCTGCAGAGCCTCCATAAACTTCGATTACAGGCCTCAAAGCTTTTCTATTGATTGGCATGTTTGTGCGTTGCATTACATGAAAGGAAAGCTTGAAATGCCTTCTGGGACACCGCCACTATTTTAGTGGTATTCAGCTAAAATAATCAATGGAGGAAAATGTGTTTAAAATGCAGTCGATGTATACAGCAGCACCTTTCATCACTTCATCTCTGTTGTTCACTCTTCATCTTGTCTGTGTTTCCAGGTGGTTATGATGAAGACGGCCAGTGGATAATCCAGGTCAACAGACTGCAGAGGCTCATCGACCGTCTAGAAAAAAAGGTGTCTTCCTTTCTTTCAACCCTTTTTCCGTTCTCTCCTCTCCTTCTTCTCTTTTTCTTGCTTCTGTTATTTTCATCTTTGTCTGTCTCCTCTCACCATCTCGGCCATCTGGTCTTTACATCGCTTTCTCAAATTAACCACAAATTATGGCAAGTTGACTCACAACATCATCAACAAATTAACTCGACCCATCAACACCCGCCCACGAACGAACACATACACATATGTAGCCTATAAGGGAAATATCAGCGGCACACAAACTCTCACAGCGATCTGTGTGTGTTGGATTCTTTATTGATTATGCACACATAAATGGTAAATCAGGGGTTCCCACAAGGGACTCAAATTGAAATCTGAGGAAAGAAACATTTTTCTACTACACAAAGAAAGTTATGTTTACTTTTTTATCCTGTCATCTAATCTTTATTATTATTTATTATTAGATGTTTTCATATAGCAAAAAAATCCCTCTTTAGTTGAATAGGTCCAAAGCAATTGACAATGGTTAGTTTAAGGGCTAACAAACCAAAAAGTTGTAGACGAAAGTTAAAAAAATCAATAAGTATGTAAAGCAGCTAATCAGTGTTTTATATTAAAGAGGACTTATTATGCTTTTGTATTTTTTCCCTTTCCTTTAGTGTGTTATATAGTTTTTTGTGCATGTAAAAGGTCTGCAGAGTTACAAAGTCCAAAGTTCACACATTACTCTCCCACACAGAAACACTGCTCCTGAACTGCCTGAAACACCTTGCTTGAAGTCCCGCCTTTTTCCGTAACGTTGTGATGTCATCAAGTAACATATTTGCATAATACCTGCCTAGCGGCTAGTTTGGCTCGCCCTCAGACAAAGCTAGTTAGACCGTAATAAAGTGTTTTTTGAACAATAAAGCATGTAACTATGCACCTGAAAATAAGCATAATAGGTCCTCTTTAAAATATGGATCGCATTTCTGCTGCCCTCAATTGTACAAAATGTTCAGAAGCAACTCACAGACAGGGCATCATGTCATCGTATATTTGTTCTGCAGGAGATCCGTCTGGAGCCCGTTGAAGAGGAGGTGTTGGAGAGCAAATCGGTGCGTTTTCTGACTTTTCTATACTGTTTGTTCTGCGGTGACCGCTCTGTTCTCACATGGTGGAGTTTAACTGAGAGATAATAGCCACTCAGCGGTTGTCATAGCAACAGAAACTTGACAGAAACTTGACAGAAGCGTATTCCCTTCTTCCTTTGCTCCGTCTGTCTTTATCTTTAATCTCTCTGTTAAAGGCTCAATATTAGACTTGGAGGCACGATGGGGATTCAGGAAGATTGAGTGTGTTTGTTCTTAATCATATATTTACAGTATAAACAAATAACAATGTGTGTAAACCTACTGAAATGACTCATTGTGCTTGTGTACAATGTGTATGTGTGTTTTTGCATCCACAGTGTGCAAGTGTTTATGTGCATGTCATCACTCCCGGTTTAACCTCAGCGTCCACATGCCAAAGCAAAGAGAGACTGTTATTTCTGCCCGAGCTTCATGTCACTCATTTCACGGCTGAAAGACTCTCTATAGCTGACGACACAGCAGACCAACACAAACACTCGCAGGAGGATTTCTCTTCAGAATGAGTGTCTGCATCATGGACACATGAAGAGGAAGAGGGACATTTATAGTAGAAGGGAGCAGGGCTGCCTTAAGGCCATATAGGCTGTTGCCTATAGGCGCCAACTTCTGGGGGGCGCTGGTCGCCCTCTAAAAAAATAATAATAATGATATTTTTTCAAAAAAATAAAATAAAATATAATAAAATACATGGCTCCTACAAACATCATCTATCAGCCACTGCATCTTCTTACACAAAAGCAGGAAAACTGCTAATTTCAAATGTGAAATGTGAATTTCTAGAACGGCAACCAACAATTATTTTTCATTTATTGATTATTCTGCCAATTTCTTGATACATTTCTAATAGTTTTGTCTATAAAATGTAAGAAATTCCGAGATTTAGATCTTCAAATGTCTCATTTTTTTCCAGCCACCAGTCAAAAAACCAAAGAGATTCAGTTTGATGTGTGAAAAAGAGAAAATATCCATAAAAAAAGAGAAGAAAAGGAGAGAAAAGTTCATATTGAATCATTAATCTCACATGAAATCAATAGTTAATGTAGTATCACAACATGTATACCAGACGTATCATATCACAGCAGCACAAAGAAACCATGCATATGAATATTACATGCAGCTGTCATGTCTCAGCGTGCAGGCATGTGGGCGAATTAATCAATATGTAATTGGTGTTTGTCACTGGGAACAAATGTACTGCCGAGAGAAGGACTGTGTGTGTGTTGGTGTGTGTGTTTACACGCATGTAAGAATGTGTGCGTCCTATTGTGTGTGTGAGTGTGTTTCTATCAAATTATCCACTGAGAAAAAAGTCCTGAGGCGTTTTATCAGTCACACACACACACCATTATTAACACACAAACACACACATCATTATTAACACACAAACACACACATCATTATTAACATACACACACTTTAGGCCAACGGGCAGACCATTCACTTCCTGTTCCCATCAGCCTCTCTATCTCTGTCAGCCACAGGAAATGATTAGCAGGCTTTCGATTGCCATGATTATGGCAGGTCATCCTGTTTCTTGTTCCTGCCGTTTACACCTTTGTGCAACAACATTCAGATGCTTTATTTTTTATTTTTTATTTTTTAACAGCTAAATGTTCCAGTGTTTCACCTCACAGTTCTGCATCAGTTCTCTGTTAACTCGCTGAGCCGACGTGAAACCCTGCCAGAAGATTTCTGAATGTCCTCCAGCTCCGTCAGACTCTCTCTCTCTCTCTCTCCGTCTCTCCACCAGAGGCAAATCCTGACCTTCTGACTTTGTCTTCACAGCACATCCTGATCGTCCAGCGGCAGCTCTCGGTGCTGGAGGAGGAGCTGGAGGAGTTTCGCTTGGCTCTCAGGCAGTACATGGACTCTGCCTGCGCCCAGACTGGATGTCTACAGTCAGTTTATTTCCTCTTTGTTCACTTTGTGTCAGGGATTTAGGCTACTGCATGATATTTGTGTCATTTCTAGCTTTTAACATTTTTGCTCTTGTGGTACCACAGGAGGGGCGCATTCATTCATCTTCCACTGACCATTCACTGATATTCTCAAAGCTAAACTAACTCTGTTTTCTGCTCCACTCGCTCACTTGTTCACTCACACATATTCGCCGCCGCTCTCTCTCTCTTGCTTCACCACTCATTTCCCACGTAAGCCCACACTGTACACACTGGCCGTGCTCCAAATGACCTACACTACTCTTACAACAGCTCTAGAGAGGGCCATTTGCGTTTTCACGTCAGCCACCGTAGTTCTCTGCATGCTTGGCACATGGGATTGAGTTGCAATCTGCAACCTCACAGCTAGATGCTGCCAGATGTTACACACTGTACCTTTAAATGGACCTACGCGTTACAACGATTTTGTCACATGTACTGATCCTAAGGTCAGGAATGAACTTATTCAGACTTATTCAATAGCGTGAGTGAGTGAGATTCAAATATTGATGATCAGTTGTCAAATGTATGTGGGAATCATCATAGTCTTAAGCTTTATTGTTCTTTATTTTATTTCCGAGACCAAAGATAGAAGGAATGTCCCTTTAACTACCAAGATGTCTGTAATCTTTAAGGAATTGTTTCATTTACAGAAACAACACATTCAACTTTTGTGCTGACTGAATCTGCAGCATTATGTTCATGAAAATGGCATTTTCTGTGTCATTTTCTTTTTTTTCTGTGCCTCAAATCTGCGTGGAATTACATAATCCCTTCTGTAGCTCAGAGCTTTGAGCGTCTTTTTGATATGAATTACATCATGAATCTGGAGTGCCGAGTCTCTAAATGGTTCATTTCTATCATAATCTCACTGAGAATTCTTCATGAGATTAAGAACAACTTTGAATAAATCATGAAACTTTAAAATAGAAACGTCGGTGAAATGACTGTAAGAATTTTTGGCATTTGACATTTACATGCTTTGTCACAACCCATTTCTCTAAATACTCAGTCATGTTTGCTCATTTTCAATTTAAAAATGAGACTAAAACCACCGACACTTAAACACTATATGATCATAACTTGAGGATGAAGTCACATAAATATATTATTTGTTGGATTCACAGTTGGAGTGCAGGAAACAATCAGAGAGGCTTGTATGTGCTGAGGGACACGATGTAGCACACTAATTAGTGATTGCATGACATGCTCTCTCCTGTTTTGCATTTGGCAGCATCGCAGTTCAGCGGCTGGCGAATGAATCACGCTTCATTCTCTATGAATTCTGGGAGCACAACAACGTGTGGAAGAAGTAAGTATTCGCCTGCACCATATGCATCGTGACTAATGCACCGTGGGCTTAAATAAACCCCAAATTATGTTCCTCTCTCAGCTTGAACTCACTGAGAGTTCACAGTGTTTAGTGATGTACTCGCTGAGGCTTTAATGAAACTGATGAGGAAAACAAGAGTGTCACTACAACAGTGGGAGGCGAGATACAGAGAGGAATTAATGGTAATGAGACTTAATACTGTGGTCAGAATCCATCAGGTTTAAGTATTAATGACTAGTTAATGTTAATTAGTCTAGTCCAGTGGTTCCCAACCTTTTCCAGAGGACCCCTTTTCTATCATTTAGTAAACTGACGATATTCTATGTATATTTCATTATATTCAATGCATAACAATAACAGTACAGAACAACTGGTAAACTGTACAATTAACCCAAACAGTGAACACAATAACTACAGGACATTTGTGTAAAACGAGTGATTTGGATGAACTTTAAGCAGATTATTTCCTGTGAATATTTCATCAAAGATGAGTTTTCCTGTCATTTTTAGGAACTTTTAATACAATTCTTTGTCTCTACTATTTTTTTTTTTCACAATCATACATACTTAATAGGTATTTTTTGACAATTCATTTTCCTCTCCCTGACACTTAGCCATTGTTCTATTAGCTCTTTGGTTGTTTTAATTGCGTACTTTTTTCAAATGCAAGACGTGTCTGTTTAACAGAGAGGGAAGGCTCTTTTGCTCAGGTCTTCACCGTGCCCGTATCCTTTTATTTTAAATAATAATCCAAACTTTAAAAATAACAGTTTGATTTAGTTCTCTTCATAGAAATGAATAAAAAGCTGAGATACACACCAATCAGTCATAACATTAAGACCACTGAGAGGTGAAGTGAATAACATTGATTATCTCGTTACCATGGCACCTGGCAGTGGGGGGATATATTAGACAGTTAGTGAACATTTTGAACTTTGAACTTTGTGTTGGAAGCAGAAAAAATGGGCAAGTGTAAGGAGGATGTGAGCGACTTTGACAAGGGCCAAATTGTGATGGCTAGACAACTGGGTCAGAGCATCTCCAAAACTGCAGCTCTTGTGGGATGTTCCCGGTCTGCAGTGGTCAGGATCTACCAAAAGTGGTTCAAGGAAGGAAAACCAGTGAAGTGGCAACAGGGTCAGACCCGAGGCTCATTGATGCACGTGGGGAGCGAAGGCTGGCCCGTGTTGTACGATCCAATAGAAGAGACACTGGAGCTCAAATTGCTGAAAATGTTAATGTTGGTTTCGATAGAAAGGTGTTCGAACACACAGTGCATCACAGTTTGTTGCGTATGGGGCTGCGTAGCC